>JANSTT010019094.1:0-12193 GCA_026745375.1 Platyura marginata | reverse complement strand
ATTTGATGTTTTATTTTCAATTTATAATAAATAATTAAAGTAAATAGTTGTTATTTGAATCGGAATAATATAAAATTAATTTTTTTATATGGCGCCCTTATTTTAAATATGTAATTTAGCGCCCGGTTGCAATGCACCATTTGAACCTATGGTAGATTCGGCCCTGCTTTTAATGATTGATTTTATGTAATTAAGTTTGGTGGATATTCATAAAAACATTTATGTAGGTATATATCTAAATAAAATTCAAATGTATTTACTTACTATCTATTAATTATGAACAACCATTCTTAGAGAAGACTCATTATTACCTGAAAAGAAAAACAAATATTTAAATTATACACTAAAAAATTATATTATTCATGTATAAGTTTAGCGTTATCAACGCACCTTTTTGATGACATTTTGAGTATGATTTAACAGTTTATTGTACTACAGTAATATAAAGGAAGATCTATTGAAGAATTCTAACTTTGCAAGCCAATTTTGTAGAAGAAACAGGGTTATTCAAAACTATTATACATATTAATTGGAAAATGAATATTTCTTAAACAAAAACTTCTTATTTCATCTTTTATTTTACTTAATAATTTTACCTCACCAGTCAAGAAAGCACAAGTTTTAAAAATTGCCTGTAAGAAAAAATCGCAATTAGCTTGAATAGATAGATATTAAAATATCAGCTTGAATAATATCTTAAGTCTCATAAATTGTCAAAAAGTAGTATTTTTAATTAGTTTTCTGGCTTTCTTAGTAGATACTAGAATGAAAAGCAAATAATTATGAGACTAATTCGAATAATTTGAAGTGAATGTGTATTATTAGTCGATTTCTATTATACTTTCTACTTCTCTGCCAATGTGATATTATTATTGATGTTTCTTTGTACATATATAAAGTCAAAAAGGATTCAAGGACCAAATTTCTCTTTTGTTGAAAATAATGAGTAAAACTATTTTCAAATTTTGTAAGAGAAAATTAAATGATAAAACTAAAATATTTCAAGATGCCCTAGATTTTACTTACATATTTGCTGATTGTTGCAAAATCTTTTAGATTCATTTTAACAATTCCTTTATAATTTATATTCAACAACAATACATATTCTATTTACTTATGCACATAGTTAGTATACATAATATAAAATACGACATCTAGTGATATTATTTTGAACGAATTTCATTTGCCATTTATGTAACAAATTTTTGGTTTTGTATAATTCGTACATCAATATTCTTAATAGTTGCTTGGGGGATGTAAAACTTGGCTGAGACAACCCTGGGCGTAAAACAGCGTAAAATATTTGCGATAAAATTTACTTCTTATTGTATTGTATGAACTGGTATATAGCTGGGTTGATACCCATAGCCCGAACAAAAAGCTCATCTTAAGCAAATAATTTCAGTTTAAAATATGACTTTTTTACCCCTCAAATATTTTTTTTTTTTTTTTTACTTCGTCTGAATGCAGCTAATTTAAATATTTAACTCTGATGATAAAACGCGCGATTCTTTTCTTTTTCTTTTTTTTTTTTTGGTTTGTTGAAAATATTTTTTTATAGCTGCTAAATAAAAAGGCATTTATAAAATATGGTGAATTTAGGTATGGGACGCAAAATTTCTTTTTATAATTTGCCATGCAATGTGGTTAACTATAAAAAAAAGGTAAATTCAAAGAGATGGTAGATATCAATTACATACAGATATCGGATAACGTTTTGTGAAATGCATCGTAAATGTGTGCTGTAAAAAAAACCACAGTCATAAATAATTCCTTTTTTTTTTTCATTAATTTAAAAGTAAGTTGTCAACCTCTAATGAAGGCGTGATTCTATCGAATATATCAGTATTGATTATAGGTTGTGGTGCACGGTAAATAAATGGGTGGGCTGGGAATTTTTGCATTAAATCAACAATGTCAATGTAAAAACAAATAAAAGTTTCATCATTGCGCTGGTACTTATAAAAATATAATTATACAAGTATAAGCACGCATATGAAATTATATATGATGAAAGAAACAAGTTTAGTAATTTTTCGGATTGAAAAATGAGAAAAGCTTTTAGTTTAGTATTCCTTATACATTGTCAAGAACACTTTTTTACTACCACAATTGGTCTTAACAATATGGATCTTAAAAATGTTATACAGGGTTAAAAGTCATATCTACCATTGGTGTGCCAGAAGAGATGTTCTAGCCATACACAGAAGACCATGTTATTTACGGCAAAATGTATTATAATTTTTTTTTAAATACTAACTACTAATAAAAAATAGAAATAATCTACCACTACTTTTTTTCGTTCTGTTTTCTAATAGAACCATTTAATTTGTGTACAGCTATTAGCATTGGGATAAACATTTTGTTAAGAAATAATGCATAGGTGCAATTAATATTTGGTTCTGTTTTAAAGTAGCGCTTTAAATCACAGTTAGAAATAGAGGAATCCTTCTGCTAAGCAGAAAATCTATAGAAAATCTAAAAAAAAAGGAAATAAGGAGCTAAAGTAAGTTATTTATTTATACGTTTTGTCATCTGAAGTGATGTTTTTAAGACAAACTTTAAAAGTTTATATCATTTTTATTATAAATATTTCACTTCAGAACTCCCGAAGAAAATAGACTGTGCACGCCACCTACTCACAACTTTACCGCAATGGGCCTGTTCGAATACGTAATAAATTTAGTTTTTTTTTTCGTATCCACTCCCACTCTAATACAGTACTGTATACATATACATATGTACATAGTATGTGACAGTCTGTACAAAGTCTAGACGAAACGGTGAATTCTCTGTCCATTATGAGTAAAAATTTCGATTATGCCATTACATAAAAAAAAACTCCTTAAATAGAGGTACGTAGGCACTTTTAATATATTCAGCAGAATTAAAATAAGGCTTTTCATGTAAATGATTGTTTATAAAGATTATATGGGTGGTTAGAAAGGTTATAGCACCTACTTCATTTTCAAAGAAGTGGGTGTATTTCTTTTTTAAATTCGTTTTTACGAAAATGTGTTTTCAGAAAGTTTTCTTGGAAAATGGATTTTCTAAGAAAAGTGTATCTGGATATTTGCTTTGTTCTATAATTTATGTATGTTGAATATCATCAGAAAATGAAATAAGTAACTTCATTCAGCAATTTCTTTTTGCTTCTACACACTAAATAAACAATGTGAAAGTTCTGTTTTCACGGAAAATTTTTAAATATGAAAATTTTAGTATCGTTCGTCAATTAATACGTTCAACTAAATACTAGAGACTTGAATTTTTGACATTACCTTGTATATATGGCAAAACCGGCCCTGTCTTCGACCTCCTCTTATTAAATGACTTTTTATCAAAATCATAAATACAAAAGAGGGTTTATTTTTAGTGTTACATCATCTTTTTTGACCAACAATTAATCGCAGGACTCCCAATACAGAATCACAATAAAATGTTCATTTTTTTTCTCAATTCTAATATGTGTGGAAGCTACGTTACCTTCAATTGACAGCCTTTTTCTTATTTATACGATATAACGATAAGATTTTCCCTTTAAATGAAGTCATTGAAGCGTTCACTTAAATATACTTATTTTATGATACTCTACTCTGCTCAACTCGCATAATATTTTGTGCTGAGTGTGTAAACTGTAAATGTATTATTAAGTAACGAACTAATGCAATTGCTTGGTAGAATTTTTCGCATTACATAAATTGCATGCAAATTATATGGATATTAGTATTTTTTTTTTTGCTAGATAAAATGATCGCATATTGTGTGATTGTGAATAATTTGGTCCCAGATTTGCGGTCAAAGCCTCCACCAAATCACATTTGGTATTTCACATAAAATTATATAAGAATTGTCAGTTAATATGGTCTATAATTGTATAGACCAACCTAGGTATTCATTATGTGGAACTTATCCCTTAATAAAAGAATCACTTAAATAGGGAACGCAATAGAAAAAGCGAAAATGAAGAGAATAAAAAAAAAAAAAAATTCTCAGGTTTTATTTAGGGACTCTACTAAATATAAAAAAAAAATTGTGAGAAGTAACACATGGTTTTGGGATTTAGTTCAAATACAAATTGTATGCGTATTGTGTCTGGCAAGTGGTAGAACTTTTATTGTGTGGCTCACCCTATTAAGGGATGGTAAATGGATACGGTTGAATGAAAATGTGTAATGAATTGAAATTCTATTGAATGGCTGTGTGTAAATATTGATAAATATATTTAGTCGAATATAATAAACACTATACAAAAGCGATGTACCAATAATAGTTATTTTATGAGATTTAGGTAAGTGTAAATAATTGTTAATATTTAGGTACATAAGTAATATAGTAGTGTGGATCGAACATTTAAATAAGATTTTTATATTGGCAAAGTTATTAGTTGGCAACACTTTTTGAACTTTAAACTGTAAAATTACTTTCACCTTCGTTTTTCAAATCAGGAGTGGGTATGACTGAATTTGATTGGAAATTTGTAATTGATTCGAAATTGTTATGACAATTTCTTTCCGACGTATGATAAAACAGTATCGTTATATTTTCGATCCTTACAATGTATGCAGCCATTTAGTACAGAGTATGTGTGTAAGCCAAAATATGTCAAATAAAATGTCAAAACCATTTTTGTTTTAAAATTCAATTCGGTCTTTCGTGATTTAAAATTATTTTGATAAAATATAGATATATGTAGGTAATTGTTTTATTTTCAGAAAGTTTTTTGTTGTTGCTTATAGCATGTCTTAAATCTATCCATACTTAATCTTTGACGGAAGGACCTTATATATTTAATATTCCGGCCAAAGATTTTCACAAATCAGCATACATTTACTTTAGGTACAAATTGTTTGGGAGATCCTCATTGTGTTTCATTTAATTTACTAAGCAAATCAATTTAAATATTTAAATAAAAACAAATCATTATCAACAAAAATAACCAACAACTTTTACAACAAAATTTCAATTTCCGATCATCAATCATATTCGATTTTAAATTTCCGACAGTTCTAAAAATTTTCGAGTCGGATCGGTATTCAATCATACCACTCTAGCTTATTCCAATAAACACTTCTCAAGGTTACACCCATTCAAACAATAAAATAGTACGCCAACCGAGACGCCGACTAAGTAATTCACCAATTGTTAATGATGTTATATAAAGGTAGTCATTAATTTATATTTTCATTACCCTTTGATGGAAGTCGGTAAGTTCATTCGATAAAATTATGTGCAAATTCTCACTGTAGTAGTAAATGCCGTTTGTCAGAAATTCAAACAATTAAAGTTTTTAGGGTTTAAATTTAATTGCAAACCTTTTTATATTCTTAAAATTCTTTTCTGCACATTTCGAATTTTTGAACAAATTCTCCATTTATATAATTCGTTTAATTACATAAAAACAAATACATACACAATTCATGTTTATTACATACAGATGGATAACATTCCTAAATATATTCAAATAAAAGCCAGTACAATTTGAATTCCGTATTGCCTCTAAACGAGACTCCAAGCTACAACTCCAACAATAAAGTATTATATAGTTATATAATAGATGTCCATAGCATACGGCCCTTGTTGTGTATTGTGTCAAAATGTTTTTCGTCTCTTTGGATTATTTTATTTTTATACACACATAACATGAATGTAAATGTGCATTTCCCAGTGAATAATTTTTACAATAAAAGTGCATTACATGGTGATATAATGCCATGCTTGTACATTCACATGCCCAGAATCGAGATATATAGAAGCTATTGACTTTTTGTATATCGAGTACAGAGAACGATATCAAAATGTCCTTTGATACTTTCGAAACATGCATATTTCAATATGGGATATCACTTAAATTTCCATTTTTGAAAAATCTTTTGTAAAATATTCTCTACATTGTATTGTATTTGTATATGTAGGAGGATGTATTACCTAGACCTACCCATATAAATACAAATAGAAAACAAAAATCAGGCCAATGTTATTTTCGTGTCCATGACTCGTTTGTTGGAAAATATTTTTTTTCCCTCATTCCTTTCGTAAGTGAGAGGGGTTGGGGGGTTTGGGGGGAAATAGAAGTGATTTTCCATTCACAAGCTGCCTACTACTTGTTACCCAGTATATTGTGTTTTTAGTTAATAATCTTGCTTTTGTTGAAAGAACGTAAATAATGCTCTTTATGTTACATAGCTTAGGGGGGAAATCTTAATTAGTTGTATCTTTGATTTCATAAAATAATAGGGGTTGTTACTTTACAGTAACTAAGAAGTCTAGAAAAACAATTTTTTTCTTGTGTGTGCGTGTTGCATGTATCTGTATGTATGCCTGTATGATTATGTATATATTTGTATGTTATATTATGTTGTTTTTTCTTCGTATTTTCTAATTATATAAATAAACATTGTGTTTAAAGTGTAAATAATAATTAATCATTTATAAAAGGACGAATCTAATCATGGATATGTGTCCCATGGCGGTTTTCTATATCAATATTCTCTGTGTGCTGTAGTTATATGGGGTACATCGTAATTGAAAATTATAGTGGGACACATATTCGTGATCAGCAGTCGGTGTTAAACTTTTGAACATAATAAAATACTTTTAATTGTTGGAATAACTTTATTAAAACGTTACGATAATTCTACTAAACGAAATAATTTGCTATAATGTTAAGGGGGTCTATACGTGTCTCGGCGTATTTTCGAACCCTCACTTCAGCGGTCAATTAAAAAAAAACTACAAACAATTTTCGTACGATTTTGTTTTTTTCATGTATTCGTCTATTCTTTGTTAACCCTCGGTTACTAACGTCTTAGGTCGATTCGACCCGAAACAAAAAAACGTATTTTAAAGATTGATATGAAATGGAATCTACTTCACAATAACAGTAATTATTGATTGTTTAGTATGCAGGTTTAATAAAATTTTAACACGGTTTTCTGTTAATTACTTGTTTGGTTTACATTTTAGTAATTTTTTCAGGTGTGGTGAGGTAAAGTCGATTAGACCCAGGGTTAGTATTCATGGAACATAGTTTAGCGCTAGTAACCGAGGGTTACACATTAATTTTCATTATTAATTTCATTGACCCGTTTGACATGTACTCGACTTTGACCACGCCATTACAAAAAAGTTCGAGCCAAACGGTGTGAACGATTGTGGCGGTCCAGATTGACCGAAAGTGAAAAATTAGATAGATTATTAATTTTTTAAGAATTTAAAAAATGGCGGCCTTTTGAAAAAAAAAAGTTTTTTTCCCTAATTTTGTATGCTAATAATGGCCGTAAAAACTAAAATAAACATAATTCTAAAAAAAGCGCGTGTCTACTTGTGGCAGCATGCTTGTTGAAAAATTTAAAAAAAAGTTTCACTCGATAGGTGGAGCAGTTTCTTTAAAATCGTGCACACCACCTTTAAAGATTTAAAACGTTTAAAGCTTTTAAAACGTAATAAAATGGTTATAAATGCACTTATGATTAGTCAGCAAGGCCGGGGCCCTACAATTCTCCTTTCTCGTCGAAATGACGTTCCCTTTGGGAGAAACACGATTTTATAGAACGAGTTTCTACATGACATAACCGAACCATAGGCATCCAAACAACGACAAATTTGAAAAAATCCAGCACCTTTTACATTACAAATATTCGTATATACCCCCTTTTGCAACCGATACGACCGATAATCTAAAATTCTGCTTTTTGTTTCGATTTTATTTTTTAATAATTTTTTTCTTTATTTAAAGAATTTGTTTTTAGATTATTAGTTTTTAGTTTTTAGATTATTAATATTTTTTCAGAATAATGTTATAACGTAACAAGACCGAAAAATGATTTCGTTACGTATCAGAATCTAAAAGCGAAACTTAATTTCGTTCGTTATTTAATACTTATTTTTTTTACTACTTAATAAAGATGTTTTTAAAACTATAATTTAATTACAAAAAAAATCAACATTTTAATAGAAGGATTATTTCCAAGATTGTTCCCTGAAAGTGTTGGATAAATAATTTTTTTTTATATTCGGACAATTACAAATCTTTGAATACAAATAATTTTACAATTGTAGTAATCTTGTCTTAAAAAATGGTACTGATATGGAGTGCTCCTATTTAGACAATCCGTAACAGAAAGCATGATTTTTGATTTTTGTTTTCTTGATACTACTGCTGTGGTGTCGTTTAAAACGACATCGTCGATGAACTCCTATAGGTATGTATACTTCTATAGGTATGGAAACTTAAAATTAACTTCTAATAGTTTTGAATTGGTTCATTAAATTAGTGTATACTTTTAAGTTTGTAAAACTTTTGCAATACCAAATTGTAGAGCGTATAGAGATAATATTATAACTAAGTTCGCATTCAAAACATATGTTGCAAACACAATTTGAAAAGAAAATAAAGTATTTCCAAGAAAAATTAAATACATCTGAAACAAAGCAATTGCTCAAGCTCCAAATACTTTTTAAAAATATATTTTACTCTACTTTTGTACTTTTTGGCTTGCTGAAAACTTTTATCGCGCCAATCGTAAAGTTTCTCATAGAAAAAAGTTCTTCTTAAGCTTATTACAACAATCGAACAATGTTTTGATGTAAGAAAAAGTAGGTATACTTAACTTTTAAGCGTGGTGTATTTAGCGATGCTCGTTTATTTTCAGATTAAATATAATATAATGGGTAAGTATGAAAAATAAGAATGAAGTACATAACGAATTAGTTAGAAATGAAAAATAAAAAAAATAAAAAAAAAACCAACAAAATACTGCTAAGACGTGACTTTATATATGCTGCAAATTGTGAACGACATGGATCATTTGTCAGAATATCTTCTAAATTACTTTGGCTGCAACGTTTCATTAAAATTGTTTGCAAACAAAAACAACAAGACATATTACCTTTTGCATCTAATTTGATTTAATTCAGTAAATTCAGCACGGCTTTTATAAATCATCATGATGTCTGCATGTCTAATTCAGAAGATTCACTGTTCTCAATGTATGGTAATTTATGAGCATAATTTCAGCTATTAGTCGTTTGCTATCATATTCGAGAGAAACAAGATATTTCATACATGTGGTGTGGTGTGTGCGCTATCCTTTATTTTTGGTGTGATGTGTGATGTACGATTAAGATACAAAAGCTAATTTATGCGAATAATTACATAATCTTAATGTCTACCTTTGGGTATGATGATATGATATTGTTTGTATATAAGTTCTACGTAACTATACAAACATATATTTGTCAGTTCTAATAGCAAATCAAACTATTGTGTTGAGAACAGTACAGTGATACTAACATAGGATTGACGTATTAGGATATTGAATCAGATGTTTTTCTAATTATTACAATTTTAAAACCAACTATTTAAATTTAATTACAAATACGTATTTTAACTTAAAAAAGTTACCAATTAATGTCAATTAATAAATTATATAATATTTGTTTCTCAAAAATTTGCAACTTTAAGGTTTATATAACGTTTATTTCACAACGTTTTCATAATGTGTGATTATGGCACCATAATCAATAACTTTATGCCGTTGCTGCTTTTGAAGTATTAGTGACAGGATTATGCTAGGTGAAAATCTGAAATTTGATCGCGAAACGGCAAAACATCTTTATTTTTGTTTTGTCTATGTATCTGCTATTTTTCCGTCTTTACACATATAGGTGTCCCCTACAAAAAAGTTACTTGTAATAATGTGGTTTTAATCGGATGTATGTACATATGTACACTGTACAGTAGTACATTAGCTTAGCGCTAAATCGGTCTAATCCACAATTTTTTCGAAACGAAGATAAATATGTATTTAGTAAAAACCACATTTTCAAAATCTACAAAATACAATAAAGAACTAGGTGCAATGGTGCATGAACTAGGTATTTTGATAATATGCAAAAAAAACCCACATCATTTGAATTATTTTAATTTTAAGTCGATGCAAGAACAATTTTTTTTATTCAAGCTTATTTTTTTTTCGTTTTTTAGTAAAAATTTTTTTTTTTTAATTGAATGAAACAATAAAATTTTTGTAAAAATTACGTTTTTGTTTCAAACTTGATTAACTCTGTTTGAGAAATTTTGGGTTAGGCCGATTTAGCACTGAGCGCCTTACATATAAGTATATAAAAAAAAGATAACTTCACCACTTTGGTGGTCACCATAAGACGATTTTCACTTGTTTCCCACTGTAAAACCATCTGTCGTAACAAGATCTTAAATGACGATTAAAGTTCATTAAAGCAATGCACTTTTGCCATTTATATATATATATAATTATTTAATTAGTCGTTTTGTACTTAAATACTATAAATGCTGCCGGTAAACATTTTATCTGTGTGTAGGTAATACATATTTCCCGAGTAGAGAATTTAATATAGTTAAAATGGCATACCCGCATAATGGAATGGAATGTCTGGACTTTAATTTGCTGCAATTTACGATTGTAAAACTAATTTCCGGTTCTGTCTATATCGCCCCCTCTACACTTTTGCCGCTTACATTAAATTGTAGGTGTATGTACAAATGCAACAATCAATTAGTTCAATCAATGCTGGGGACAAACGACAAACATACACTATCCATATATAGGCTTCGTTTAAATTGAATTACCACCTATGTGACTAGGTACCTTATATCTACTTCATTTTGTACAGTTTATAATGCAGCTAGAATTAAATTCGTAAATGTAATGCAATTGCTGCACCATTTCGATCCGTCTGTATCCATTATGTAGTTCAGCGTATTTATAATTTGATTTGTCTTATTTGATGGAAATGAATACAAACAAAAAAAAAACAATTCAATGACTCCGATATGGTAATGTAGTAAAATATGTTTAATAGGCATGCCACAACTTGCGCTATAGAGTTCAAATCGTGACTTCTAGATGGAAATCCAATAACTCGGCACTGATATACTTAACTGGTCGCAATCAGTATTTATATGTACCTAAACTAGCTACATAGTCAGTCATGGCGCTTGAATAAATCTGTAAAAATGAACTTGTACATTAGGTTGGGCCCATTGAGATTGAAAATTATCGAATTCGAAAACTCCTGGGTGTGGAAATGTTGTGTGTTTATTTAAATAAAATCAAATTTTCAAAAATTCCAAGCGACTAAGAGTAAAAAAAGAGACAGTTTTCACACAATAGTTTCTTTGTATGACGATAAACTGATGAATGTAGAGGACCAAAAATTCTTAAAAATAAATATACGTACAGTGGTGTTCATTGCCAATGTTGTCCAACCATATTTATAAAAAATATTGACAATAAAAACTAATTTCTAGCTCAAATTAAATAAATAGGGCAATTCTTATTTTTGACATTTTCATACAAAATATGAAAAACTGCTATCTTTCTGCACACCACTGGATAATGCCAATAGCGAAAATATTTACTAGAACTGATTAACGATGTTGTAGTACCCCTTATTTCGATTTCCCCTTCTGAAGAAACAAATTTTTTTAAGACTAGTTATGTCTTATTTTGAGCATTCGCGTAACATTGGTATTTATGAAAATTCTAACAATTGTCTTAGGTCTTAACCAGAAAAACAGAACCGGCTCTGATGATAGCTTTTGTTGAATCACTAATACTACTACTATTAAATATTAAAAGCTAAAATGTTAGCTTTAGTGTACAAAAGTTAAGACTCGATCAATAAAGAAATAGAAAATTGTTGTTAAAAATAGATAAGAATAAAACTTTCTATAACGTGACCTTTTCTTAAAGCATCTAATGATTCAACAATCAACACGTTTATTGCTGAGTGACTGGGAAGTTAAGGGAGTTTCAGAAGTCAGAATGCTTTTTATTGACTTAATAACTAAATCCTCAATTTTTAATTGTATTTCAGAGAAACAAAATTAAATACGCCCTCTTGATATAATTCATGACCTTACGAGACGTTCATAATTCCTCACCTTTAGTTTTATAAAATAAAGCTGGCTGTTTGAAACGATAAGAACATTATTTAAAGAAAATATGTATTTAGTATGGAATTATTTATTTAAGCAAAATTTAGCCAGAGCTGTCATCCTTTTTCACCATTCCCACATTATATACCTACATACATAACCAATAACCATGTATAGGGACAGAATTTACAATTTGATTAACATCATATACAATATAAAGTTCCTAAACAAGTTTGTGAACTTGAGAATAGACTATCTAACTTTCACTTG
>JANSTT010019093.1:0-12201 GCA_026745375.1 Platyura marginata | reverse complement strand
AATTATTTAAAAACAACAAAATTATTTAAAAATGGCCTGCACGAAATGTGACATTTAGCGGTAATACCCAATATTAAGTAATCAAAAAACGCCTTAAAAAATCTGAATTTTTTAAGTTTATCTGTCACATCTCGCTTTCGTTACGGAATGAACAAATCACGACCAGAATACAAGTCCAGAAACCCATTTTTAATATTAATCCGAAAATTTCAAATTATTTACAAAGTTCGAACATTTTTAAATTTTTCTTAACCGAAATTCAGTGACCAATCTGTAGTGTGGCCCAATATTGTAATTTTAGGGTGGAACAATTTTCGAAAAGGGAAGAGTGGGGAAAGGTGGAAGAAGGGTGGGGAAGAGTAAGAGAAGGTGGGGAAGAGTAGGAGAAGGCTTGGGAAGTGTGGGAGAAGTGTAAGGGCGGGGTAGTTTAGTATGGAAGTCGTGTTAGCTTTACTTAGCAGACTTTTTTCTACGTTGAGTATTAAGGGGCGATACAAACTCCGTACCAAAGTTATAATACCGTTTGATTAACATTCGGGTATAAAAATGTATAAAGACGATCATCAGGAGATATCAGGTATTGTTGTTTCGGTTGAGCTCTTTGTACGGCTATATAACAGAAGCAGGTTAACACACAATAGACTAATGTAATATTTTCACGTACGAATATAATTAAATTAAATTGCATCATCTAAGTATGTATATACGTTTGTTCTACACGCATTTGGTTGATTGTTTTATTGGGTACAATGTAGCATGACGCTGAAAAGAAAAAATAAAACAAAACAAAAATATTCAACGCCGTATTCAATTGTATTTTCTATGGGAATGAATTATGTATATAATAAGAGGAATTATGCATAGATAAGATTGAAATTATCTATTTAGAAACCATTTCAGCGTTGTCTTTTGTCGCAAAAATAAATTCGGTCGAAAATATTAACGATTCGATAAGACAAAGTTTTTTTTTTGTGAAATATTTTGCCATTAATACTCTTCTTCTACAGATAGGATTATAATTTAGACCGTTGTTACAGTTCCGAGACAGTTATGTGAAAGAAAAGCAATAAATTAATGAAAATAATTGCGCATGAGAGACAGAAGTTATTAAACTACTCTGTAGAGGGCCGATGATTGATAGACGAATAATCCGAAGTTATATTGGCCAAAGAATGACTAGGTATAAAATAAATTGTTGATGAAAAACTCGGAATGATCGAGGAATTTGTCGCTCTCAAATATTGCAATTACATTTTGAATCTAAATAAATTTTGAAAAATTACCCCAGAATCCAATGCCTAATGAAATAAATTTCATTTATTTCTTATTTAAATTAAAAACTCTATACTTACTTAATGTTCAAAATAAGAGTCGCTCGAAGTGTCGACGATTCAATGGGAAATTTACAGGTTTAGAAGACTAAGAATAAATTCCGAATGTATTCATTTTTAATTTTTACTTCTGCACATAAATGAAATATTTGCTTTACTCACCATACCAAGAGGTATTCACTGACAAAACTTACAAAGATACCCGATGGGATCATATGTATGTGTGACCTAATTTTTGCAAACATCTCCAAACAATTTTACTTCTATTCTATTAGTATAGAGACATTGTTTTCCCATCCCATAAGTGGTAGATGCACTTAAGTGTATAATCAGCTCTTGTGTAGAATATCAATACGCATGATTATTCACATTCATAACCTACATGATTTGAGTTATTGGAATGTATCATGAATAACAAAATATTGTAATTGTTATGTTAAGAAGAAATAATTTACCTACTAGGGCTCTGATGAAGAGACATTAACATAGTATGTTTTTCTTTCGTCAAATTTCTATTCAAATTATAACACAATATTTTTGTTTCCATCTAGCATCCGATACCAATAAACCAAACAAAAAACTGGTTATTTTACATACTTTCCTCGACACTAAAAAAAGCCACACTTAGCCATCAGTAAAAATACAAAAACAAAAATGTCTTTGAAATTGCGCTCGTATTTCACTCATCTTATACTTAACAATATAACAAACCAATGGATTGTTTTATTTACCTGCATGAACAAAGTATTGGAAACCATTATCAAACAACCATATCATTTCATTAACAGATTCATCGGGTTTATTATTTGGCCTCTCTCTCTCTCTCTCTCTCTGGTGTCGGGTATACGAATTATGGATACGTTGTGGTTACGTACAATATTATATGTACTTAGTTCACAAATATACATGAATTGTTCGCAAAACCTACTTACGTCACATTTCTTCTTCTTCTTCTTCAATATCATTTGCTTCATCTTTTTTTCCGTGTGCATAACTTGGTTACCACACACCATTCACTTCTGTCAATGTAAATTTCTTCTTTTTCATTGCACTGCTGACTGGGCTGACCGCATATTATCTCTACAATCGATCGACGGGTCTATTGACGGATAAAATTTGTTTTGCATAGTGGGTTCATATTAGCATGGATTTCAAATCGGTTGATTGCGATGATAAAATGAAATCTTTATTATATGACATAAAAAGTATCTTAAATTATTTCAAAAAAATACTTTAACTAAGTATGTCTAACTTTGTACTTATTTACAATGGATGCAAGTCATAATCTTACAGTTAATAATTCGTATAAGACAGGAAACTTATAACCGCATAATATCTTTTATCGTTCCTAGTTGAAATTAAACGAATGGCTTTAAAATTAACTAAAAACTCGGACGTAACTTCAAATAAAAATTACCAAAGACCCTTACTTACACCAAACTTCTATAAAGAGAATAATTAACCTTCTAGGAATTCCTTCCATTGTCTGTCTAAGTTTTAAGCCACACGAATTAAATAATTTAAAAAATTTATCCAACAATAAAGAATTAAAAAGGCTGCTAAGTTAAAGCTACCAAACTACCTTTTCCATACACTTCCCCGCCACATCCCAGCCTTTTCTCTACCCTTTTCCAACAATTCTCCGTCCTTCCAGTGTGAAAAGTACACATGTCGAATTTAACAAAACTATAATTAATTTGCTAAAATAAAATTTCCAGGGGAATGCGAGAAAGTATGTGAGAAATCCAAAAAACTAAACAATAAAAAGCAAGTATTTTTCGAAAAAAATTTATGCCAATTCGCTAGCTCAACTTGTTCGAAAATTAGTGTGTATACAGACGAGCGAACAACACTTACTACCAAAATTTTTATTGCATTTTTACGATTAAAAATATCCAAAACGTGGACATTTCACAAAATTAAAAAAAAGTCATATTTTTTAGTGTGGAAGCAAAAGGTTGGCCAGAACTGATAAAAGTAAGATATAAGTTTGATATAATTCCTTTACTCAATTTAGAGATAGTCATGAGAGTCTATGTTGAGATGTTGACCAAATTGGTATATTGAAACATAGTGTCAGTACTTACTACAATAACTAAATTATTTGTTATTTTTATGCATTTAATACATAAATAAAACAAAACCTTAAAATTGATAAATCTTAAGGCGCACATTTTCGATTTCGAAAAAAACACCAACCAAGTAAATATGGCAAAGCTGCGCGCGCACGATTTGACTTCGACATACTTATATCTAAAGTCACACGAATTCATCTATGTTTAGAATACAAATAATATTATCAAACCTTTTGTACTCTAATGTCTTTACCATTTTATTTATAATACAATTAAATCGTGAAAATAACAAAACTGTAAACATAAGGCAATGGTTATATTTATAGTTTTGTTATTTTCTATTTTATTTTTTTTGATTTCTTTGTTTATTGTGTAAAGTGCACTTTTTCTATGTTAGCATTTCAAATCGATTTTCTGAGGTGATAATTTCAGTCAATTAATTATTGTACAAGACTTAATTAGTTTGTGTATACTTAAATCTAACGAGTAGAAATGAATAGAATTTATTTATCGATATCGAAATGAAAAGTTTTTAGAGATGTAAAACGGATAGAGCTTGACCATCTTTAAAAATATGTACCTTGATTATTTCAAAAGCCGCCACTGCCTGGATATACAGAGAATATTGTTTATAGTAACTCCGGAATAGTAACTCATTCGAAATGGTTGGTTTTATATGAATATGACTATCGGATATAGTGACGCCGCTTATAGTGGCAAATCGGTTATAATGATTATTTATAGGATTTGAGAATTTGATCCAGCTATCGTTTATAGTGACTATTTCTCTCTCATGGAACGAAAATTTACACAAAGAAGACAATAAAAATTGCGTAATAATGTGAGGCGCTCAGTAGGGTGGATCGCTTTTTAAAAACTGAGATTTTCCAAAGCCCTGGGGGCGGAAAACTTGTGTTATTGCCTAAAAATCTTAAGTTTAAAATTTTTCACAAAAAAAATTATATTTGATTGTCCCATGACCCGTTTAAAGGTCAAAATTTAGTAATTATTTCAGTTTTTGACCTATAACTTTTCAACGAATAATTTAAACTGAATTTTTGATGTATGACAAAGTTATAGGTTATTTTAAAATGATATATTGTATAACATGTCTATGTTTTGTTCATATTACAATTATTAAGATAGACTTAAATATAAAAAGTCATGATTTTCAGATTATAGTTCAACTAATTTTACCAATATATAAAAATTCTTGATTCACAATAAATAAATAATAAATAAATATTAAATAAATAAACAAAAATAATAATAAAAATTCATTTTTTTATAAAATTTTTGAAAATCGCTTCAAGATTTTAGAGTTCTGCAAATATTTACCTCAGAGTCCTGCAAATATTTACCTCAAAATTTAAAAATATATTAATTTTAATTATTCAAAGAAATACTATCTTGAAATTTAATTATGTCATTTTTAAAAATCCCTGTTAAAACAATTAGAATATACTTATTTATCAAAAAAATACTTACGTAATCTTTTTTTCTTTTTTCTATAACATTAATCAGCACTCTTTATTACTTATTCCTATAATTGTACGACCGCAACTATGCAATATTTATGTATCTACATTGTGCAATGTTCTTATTAATTAGCACTGTCGATGACCTTTTTCATATATCAAAGTCCCTTCGGAACAAGTTTTCCATAGAGCAAATTACCCGTTACTTGATCAACATCAAATATTCACATATTATACAAATGTTTATACAAGAGAAAATAAAAAAAAAAATATAAAAACAAAACAAAACAAAATGAAAAAAAAAACAAAAATGAAATTAAATCCGAGCAATGTAAACCGCCATTACTTCTGGGTTGCAAGTTAGTTACAGTATACGATATACGTATTAATGTGCGGTACGTTTATTACGTAGCATTACTCATGTCATTGTTTATCTTAAATTGCTTAATTATATTATTCTTCGTGCATTTTCATTTATGAAAAATAAAATAGAAGAGCCGCCTGTATGCGCTAGCCAGGTAAATAAAATGTTATTCAAATTAAATTCAATTATTTACATTAACGATGGGTCAGAATATATAATTATGGGAGAGTATCACAAAATACCTAGTGCAACAATTCAGTGTTGAAAAAAATTATTTCGAAAGAGGCTTCATTTTCGAAAATGACTTTAAAAGTCCTTTGATTGAAGAAAAACTTTAAAGTAATATGTACTGGAGAGGGTGGATAAATTAGACAAGGGGACCGGTTAAGTGGATTGAGTGGAGGTCCCGTGTTCAAGTCCGACTGCAGTAAAACATGAAATATTTTTCCCTGGTATGTTGATTTGAATCTAAAAACAGTCTGATAATGGCAATACTTATCTCAAAAGAAATATCAATACTTAAAAAATGTGGGTGAAATAGCGAGCATTTGTAAGGTTTTGGTAAAAAGAACACTTTAATTGCTGCATTATTAGTAAAACCATTTTTTTATGGAGCAGTTTTTTGTATTAATTTTCCATAAATTTTAGTTCATTGATTGTCCATTTTTTTTTGTATCCGCCATAACCAATTAACCATAAACTATGCCAAATCAACTACAATAATTCTGCCAGGTCGTTTAAGTTTTCCAATATATTTGAAAAAAAATTTCTTTACTTTATTTGTTTATCTGTGTAGTTTTGACTATACAAATATTAGTGTGTATAATATACTATGGCAGTAAACCGTGATGGTTTTTGTTGTAGAGGAGTCATTACAAACTCCGTACCAAAGTTATAATACCCTTTAATTACCATCATATGGTTATAAACAACATAGGAAATTTTGCACGCACTTCATGTCTACAATTCTCAATGAGACATAAATTTTATTTGTTGAAATTTAAGAACATTAAAATGCGTTAATTTAAGTGACACTTAATGAATTTATATATTACATTTATATCGTTAATGGTTTTCCGTGAGAAACTAATTAAACGAAACAAGTACAATAAAATTTCATAAAAAAAATTTGTTTAGCAAATTCTGTAGGTTAATGTAAATGGTGTGATCAGAGGTCGCCAAATTTCCATACGGAAAATAATACACATAAATATGTAGGTACATGGATAGATTTCTAATTGATAAGCTTTCGGTGTTGCCAGAAATTAGATTTCATGTGGATTTAAAACGTTCGCTGCAATCAAAAAATTTTTAGTTGCTTCATTTGCCAAATATATAGGCGTGTTTAAGTAAAAAATATTATATAAAATATTAACTTATAGTTGTCAGCGAATGTGTTAAAAATCATCTTAAAAATACTGACGGCACAAGACATGCACAATTTATTTGAGATTTCTCTGTGGGACAAAATTGTCGGATTATATCCGTATATGATGTTAATGAAAGGGTATTATAACCTTGGCTACAACAGATTTTTGTACGATTTTTTTTCATGTATTCGTCTATTCTTGGTTAATACACATTAATTCTCATTATTAATTTCATTGACCCGTTTGACCTGTACTCAACCTTGACCACGACACTACAAAAAAGTCCGAGCCAAGCGGTTTGCACGATTGTGGCGGTCTAGATTGTTTTAAAGTAAAAAACGAGACAGATTATTAATTGTTAGTACGTTGGTAGACAGTAGACAGAATTTTTTGAAAATTTTTTGAGAATTCAAAAAATGGCATTTTGAAGAAAAAAAAACGTTCCTCGTCGAAATGACGTTCCCTTTGGGCTACCACTCTACTCTCTCTGCTCAATTTTGTAGAACGAGTTTTTACCTAAAATAACCGAGCCGTAGGCAGCTGCACAGAGGCGCGCGGAACAAGCGTGCCGCCATGCTTCAGGCTCTCTCACGCCCAAATAACGACGATTTCGAATAAATCCTCTTAATAGCATATAAATAGCACCTTCTACATTACAAATATGCAAAAAAATGGATTTTTTTAAACCGAGACGCGTATAGATCCCATAAAAATATTCAATCAATATATCGATCATTAATTGTGAAAACGCCCTCAACTCTCATTTTTCAAATTTTTCAGGAGAAAAGAAAACTACACCTCATTTCAACGAAAAGATATGATAGAGGCAATATAAAAAGAGGGAAAAAACCATATTTTTAGTAAAATTTAGTAAAATAGTGTTGCCAGATAGTGTAAACGATCCCAAATTAAAATTGATGTTAGGGCCTTTTGACAAATAACCATCGATATATTTGTTGTGGAGACAAAATAGACAAGGACAAAGTAATAGATGATAAACAAGTACTCATACGGCTATATTATAATCGTCGTAGCCAATTATTCCTTCTTTACTGGTTTTTTTTATTCATGTTTCAAAGAAAACCAATTACACCATTAAAATGACGACTTTTAAATAACAATAATAAATATTTGTACAATAATATTATCACGGTGCCACAGGAAGGTCATGTGTGCGTCTTTCATAAACAATAAACCACTTTAATGTTTTGACGCGACTGTAATTGTTTTTTTTTCATCGTGTATTTCTTTTATTTTAGATTAAAACCAAGTGTAGTCTCATATAGTATAAAAGTGAGTGATTTGTTCCATCAGATTATATATTTTCTTTGTTGATGATTGTTTAATTAAAAAAATAAAATAAAATAACATATGTATCTTATTTTTATTCTTCAACGATCAAAATGACCTTAGTGGTTGATTAAGCACATAAATTCATGGGGGTGTGGTGGCGTCAAAATGCTAGCGAACGAAATATTTTTATGGTTAAATGGATTTTGCGTATTTATTTATAATTTTGTTTTGAATATAACCTTTAGTTTATAATAAATGATGAAGAGGTGGAAGTCACAAAGTGTTTTTATTCGATTGAATATGGTTCTATAAACAGATCAGTTAGGAAACAGAAATGAGGTCATATTAAGTCGCATTCTTATGTATGTTTAATCGAATTTTGTCGATCTATAATTTATATTTTCAATTTTCAATAATCAATAAACTTGTTTTCACCGATTTTCGAAAAAAAAATTAAATTCTGTATTCCATTTCATTAAATTGCCTTAAAATTCTTACAACATAATCCATCCTCCATACAGGAGGTATCCCCAAATATTTAATTAATTAAAAAAAGTAATTGAATACCAATGATTAAAACCTTTTGAATGTTTGTTACTTAAATAAAAACGCTAGAAATGACATAAAATTGATTGCAACACCGTAACGGTAGGTCGTGGAACTTTTGGTCTATGAATGAAATCTTCATTACTTTATTCTTTATAAGGTAAACGTACATATACCGCGATACTTAGGAGGTTTTTTATTTTCAAAAATCTGTAACTTTTTTATTTTTTGATAAAATTATCAGACTTTTTTTTTAAATAATGCTTAACTTAAACGTGATTACTTACAAGGAAATTTTTTTTTTAATAAAAACTTCATTCGCGCATTCCTATATCCGCGACATATGTAACCGACTAAATTCACACCATTCCGCGATAGTACATATATCTTTACACCCAATTCTGTTTTTACACAGTAGACGTTCCTGAAAAAACTGTGCAAAAAAAAACCGTGTAAAAAAAGATATGGAGTACATATAAAAATAGGGGATTGGTTCCATATGCTTAAAACAAAAAAAAATATCACAAATAAAAGGATCCACACAAAAAAATTTTATTAAGAGATTTTATACTCTCGATATTGCGCAAAAAGCTAAGAGCTAACTTTTTGTATTAACACTAATGTTTGTTGTACTAAGCTAAATATATCTAGAAAATTACGGTTAATGGAAATTTTTTACCTTAAAATTTTAATCAAACCGATTTTTAAACCGTGCTATCTCTAATGAAATCGTGTAAAAACGAAATTAGATTTATTTTTCTAGAAACCGTGTTATTTCAAAACCGAGTAAAATCAGCCATTCCTCAATTTATATTAAACGCATCAAAAAATAGTAAATTATGTGTTGACCATCAGCGATTTGGCTGAAATTTTCAGAATTGAATCTAATCTGGAAAAAATGGCTTCTAATTAAAAAAGTTACGGGGCTTCCACACTGAACTACCCTTTCCTTCAATTTTAAAACGTTTCCCCAACGTTCCCCACTCTTCCCCACACTTACCCTACCCTTCCACCACCTCTCTACTACTGAATGAAGAAAAATTATGAATTTTAAAAAAACAAACCTAATTTGTACTTAGCTTGATAAAGTAATATAATTTCAAGTGTGTATAGATAAATGTTAAATTAAAAAACACTTACATGTTACATCTATGTATGTATTGTACATTACGACGAAAATTAGTTTTAAAGATCGTTAAAGGCAAACAAAAATCTTATCTGTTTTAAAATATTTATAAATGATTGTTTAAGATTAGATAAAAAGTTTTTTTTTTTCATTTGTCAAATAAAGTGAACCTGTAATGTCTACTAGGGCGGGCCGAAATGCACTTTTATTACTATCGATATCGCTATGATGGAAAAGTTGCGAATAGTGATTTCAAAACACTTTTTATTTTTTATTTTAAAGATTTTAATTTTTTTAGCCTCCGCAAGTCTTGAAGTTTATAAAAATAGTTGCTTAATACATATTATAATCGGCCTAGCCAATTGTTCCTTCTTTACTTAAAAAAAAAACAATAATTTATAATAATAAGACTTGAGAGCGTCAATGAGATAAGTCACGAAAAATTCAGCTTTAACCTACTTTACGCAAGAAAATATTTCTACGCTTTCATTATCATTTTTCACTTTTTCCTTTTTCCAACAAATTTAAAATGAAAATTGAGTGAATGGTTAGTAATTGTACCCAAAGAAATTAAGCTTTTTTGTTTCTTTACTGTAGTATTAGTCAATTAATGTTTGGATTTCATTTTTGTACTATAAAATCTTAAAATTTGTTTTACTAAAATCACAATTAATTACACTCTTGGAAGAAAATTCTTAGATAAATAACGCTTTATGGTTGAATCATCACCTGGAAATAAATTAACCGTCAACACACATAACATTCCATCGAAATAACCTTCATTGAATACAAAAACCTTTAATCGTCTCGTCGCCATATTCATATTGAATATGGCTGCTGCTACGCCGCCACTGTACGTACATCTTGCCAGGTATTTAACTGTTGAATCGGGACTATTTATTGCTCCATCAAAGATCAATATATATCACCTTTAATAGCCGGGCTCGTATAATATACAGAAAATTAATTGAACCAAACTCATTTGTTTAATACCTTTCCAACCTGGTATGTCATAAAAACGATACGATTTTGACAGGTAATGAACCAGTCTCCATACATTGCGGAAATTCATCCATATTTGGTATACATACATACATACATATGTACCTATGAATGGTGTGTATGGCATGGGTTCAATTACAGAATTACACTGTAAGAACTTTCAAAATGCGCAGAAGTTACAATAAACTTTTTTTCTTTGCAAAAAAGGTATACTTACATTTTTTTGTGGAATAAAATTTTAATTTAATTATATTTAACATCCCAGGCCAGAGGTAAGATGATAAATAAAGTTATTATTATGTAATGTTATGCGGCGATACATACTTACACACATATATCACTCTATTTTTAAAAGAGGAAAAATGAACTAATTTATTTGAATCAATTCAGGTATTTGTGTGCAATATGACGACAAATTTGGAATTGTTTTGACTGGGTTTGGTTTTGTTTGATTTGCTGGCAGTCAGACTGCGGTCTCAATTCAAATATTAAGGTCAACACCAAGAGTATTATTATTATATACTCTTGGTATGAATACAATATAATGGCATTATAGTTGATGATATTATTATTGTTATTAAATGTTGGAAAAGGTTTTATGGTGTTTTTGACGATGAACTTGAGATTTAATTTTTTTTTTATTATTTCTTTTGGTTCTTATTACACCGTGCTATATATTGTAGGCTTTACGTTACAACTAGCGAGAATTAAGAAATAAAAATAGATGTAATTAATAATTACCGGATTAGTCTTCGAGGTTAGTTCTGCCGCTCGAGGTTCTGATACAACAATATACAAGATTTTTCAAAGGGACTGTTCAGTTTTATTCAAGAACGCACGCATTTATAGAAAATAAAGTATATAATAAATGTATGAGTCTGAAAGTGATTATTTTTTTTTCTTGTAACTTATAACCTTTAAACATTAAATTAGTAAAACACTATTATGCATGCTTTGAAACTAATTCTCACTAAAAACGCTTTAACCATAAACACAACTAATGAGGTCACTTGTGCTAATATAATTAGAACTATTTTTCCCCCCCAATTAACTAAACACTATTAACCCATTTGTACCCAGAACTATTTTTATGAAGCATCTTATCATCTTTTAATCAAGGCTTAAATTATTACCTACATACCTACCTATAATAACAACTAAAATAAAAAAAAATATTCTCAATCAAAAGAAGTTTTGATCTTATAAATCGTAATTTTTTTTCAACGCTCTGCAACCCGCGGCTCTATTCCGTTGCAAATTGTGATGAAATGATGTACCAATCAAAAATTCGACAATATACATATGTATAAGCATAAAAAAAACAACCTGATATTTTTCCTACACTTATAATCAAATTAAAAATATTTTTTTTTATTATTATAAAATAGATTGGGCATGTTTAATAACAAAATTTACCCATAACGATAACTAATCTTTTTGTTATATTTATAAAAAGTGTTAATTCTGTATGTACAGGTAGTCCTCGACTTACGACGGCTCGACTTACGACGGTTCGCACTTACGACCTTTTAATTTATCTTTTTTTTTTTTTAATTTAATTTTATAATAAATCCGAAAAAAGCAAGTACGTATTTTTTGCCTCTTCAATATTTTAA
>JANSTT010019092.1:0-12205 GCA_026745375.1 Platyura marginata | reverse complement strand
CCATTATGGCGCTGCAATCAATTTTATGTCATTTCTAGGGTTTTTAATCATTTGTATTCAATTTACCCAATTATATTATAGGAACTGGGCCAATAATCGTTCGATGCATTTAATATTTCATACTATTTTCACCATAATGGTAGCATAGATGCTCCCCCAAAATCGACATAACTGGTTTCACACACGGATAAAGCAATATTTTTTTTTTTTTTGAATAATGATTGTTGGACTTAAACAGTGGCTACAGTTAGCTAATTAGCTAGCATTTTAAATTTCTGATCTCAGTTTCATTTTCAACAACTTTAAACTGATGCAGATGATCATCATTCTGTTTGGTGTTTCTGCTCCGTATAGCCTGTGTCAACGTGAATTAGATTATTATTCAATTGAAATATTCGTCTCAATAAGAACTTCAGGGAAATATTGGACCAGGATTCGAGCGCGGATTCTTTTGCATGGGAATCGGTAATCCAAGCATATAGTTTAATTGTTATATGAGATAATAAGTGAGGAAAAATGTATACTCCACTAATTGCATAGTAATTTTGATTTTGAAACAGTTAGTGTGAACTTCACAACATTCTTTTAACTTTGGATATCTCGCCATGGATCTAAATGTCAAGAATGTTGATCGATTTTTGGACAATTTATGACCACCAAATAATAGCGATAAATTTTGTTATCAGCAGAGTTCCCCAATCTAATTCATAATTTCAAGTATGACGCTATTCATCAGTGACTTTTTTTTTGTTCAGTTCTCCCATTAATACCAGTAGAATGTCCGATTTGTTGACACTGTTCCAGATTGTTTGCCCGATGATAAGCAAAATCATTTATAAAATAATAAATTTCAGTAAAATTCGAATTACTTTCAAAGGGTTCCCATTCTACACAATTGGACGATTTCAAAATTCACCGTGTACCGGTATCAATGATTTACTAGGAACATGTGTACTAAGTGGTGAATGTCATGATGCTGGTGGAATATCAACTGGTAATTGCAGTTCTATCACATTGCAAGCCGTTTGTTGTGTATGTAAGTCAAAAAAATTTATCGAAAAATATTTCGAAAACAATTCAAACTATTCCAATTAAAATAGATCAACAAACATGTAGCGGTGATACATCCGATAACAATACATACTTTGTAAATCCGAACTATCCAGGATCTTGGGGCGGTGGATCGGGGTAATTTATCAATTGTAATATATTACATGCAACAATAATTTAATTTAAGTTTACAAAAAAAAATATGAAAATTTTTTTTAGATGTACAATTTCGGTGTCACGATACAGTCACTCAATATGTCAATTAAAAATTGAATTTCTGGATTTATCTCTAGCTCCACCGAATGGTGATGGATATTGTAATACGGATCTATTAACTGTTAGTGGTGGATCATCAACAGTTCCAAGTATATGCGGTGAAAATACCGGACAACATGTTTATGTGGATTTTGCCGGTGATGCACCGATTTTGATTAAAATTACAGCAACCGCAACCTATACGTTTAGTCGACATTGGCATATTAAAATTGCTCAAATTAATTGTGATTCAGAGTATAGAGGTTTGTCAGGCATCTATGGAAAACAATAAATTTTAGTAACAATTTATTTATTGTAGGTCCATCTGGATGTCTACAATATTGGCAAAAATCTAGCGGCGTAGTCAGTTCGTTTAACTACAGTCCATCACCGAATGCTCAATTGAATTCAGTCGGTGTCGAAGGAACACGACAACTATCGAACGACAACTATGGCATATGCATACGAATGGGTGCTGGACAATGTTCAATAACCTATCAACCGGTATCATCTGATATGTATGCGTTTACTGTTAGTGGTGATGTTGGTGCTGTTGATCCGACCCTATTGGGAACCAGTTCATTGCAGGAACAAAATTGTAATACAGACTATGTTATTATACCAGATCCAAGTCAAAATAATGCTGCCCTATCAAGTGATCGATTTTGTGGTTTAGGTTTGGCACCAACAACTAGTAAGTTTTGATGAGATTTTGTTCACATTTCTTCGAAATCATTCATTGTAGGCTTTATTTCAGGTCACATTAGACCGTTCGTTTTGTATGTGGTCAATGATGGTAATGAGACGATGGACATTGCCAATAGAGGTTTTTCGTTAGCGTATTCACAAAATGCTTGTCCTGTTGTGATAAATTTTTAATAATATAGAAGGAAAAAAACAAAACAAACTTATTTTAAATATTTAATTTCTTGTCTAATTTTTTGTATCACCGTTATTTGGTTAATGATCTTTTAGACGACTATCCGGAAGAATTTTTGTCTTGAGATGTTTTCATGTTTTTCATATTGGAAATTTCTAATTTCAGGTGATTTATCTGAAAATGTATAAGTCAATGGCTAAGTATTCTTAAATTAAAAAAATATTCTGGTTCAGATTAATTATTTAATGGATCTATGTAGAGTTAATCTGATTTTGAGCAAATTTTCTAACTTTTAAATATTTCTTGGTGAAGTAATTAACACTTTCTCATGTAAATTAAATACATTTAAATACTTGGGGTCGAATTCGACGAAGAAATCAAAGCAAGAGTACAGGGAAATAAATGTACCTATGCCCTCAAGCACTATTTAGTAGAACTTTCCTCAACCGACCCACAAAACACTGACTCAAAACGGTGGTCCCCCAAATAGTGTTATACGGGAGTGAAAGAGCCTGCTGCCCAAGTATATAAGGAAACCGAGGGCGAAGCAGGCCAGTAAGATGAATAGATAGTATGAAATGGGATCTACGAAATTGGAAAGCCCTCGCCGAGGATCGCCTGAAATGGAGAGATGTAGTGGAGTCAGTCAAAAGCCGACTGGGTTAGAAGGGCTGATAAGTAAGTAAGTCATGCATGCATTTGATCCTCAGAAATGGACATAAAAATTACAAATTCACCATAACTTCGAAAGTGGTAAAAGTTTGTATAGAAAAAAGTATAACTATTTCTATTTAAAAAGACTACGTTCATGATTATCGTAGCTGTTAGCCAGATTCGAACTGTACTTAATGGCTTAAAATGTGACAATGTGACTCGACAGAGATATAAACTGAAAATGTGCTAAATAATAAAATTATCGTAAAAATACCTTTTCTGTGTGCTTTATTTGGACGACAGGATTTGCTGATTTTTTATATCCTTCCTGCGAAATAGTTTTTAATAATTTGTCTAGATCTGTTTCTAATTTATGAAGTTTTTTATTCGCAAACATTTCATTTGACGAATATTTGTCCATATTTTTCGATGTGATGCCAAACGAACACAAATGGCTGGCCGTTGATTGTGCCACAAATTCCAAATTTTGTATATCACATTTTTCATTATACAGTAAAACATCTGTACACAGAGTTAAGGCTTTTAGGTTTTCACAATGATTTTTGATTCGTTTGTAGGAATTCACATTTTCAATAAAAAGATGAGCTACAAAAAGTAAGGTTTATGCATAAAAAAATTTACACCTAAAAATCTACTGTACCTTTGGGATCGTGTTTTTTTAAAATGTTATGTTCACTTTTGAGCTGCCTAATGGCATAACTTATCGTTAGAATATCTTCGATTTCTTCGTCAAGGCTAGAATTAATCCATTTTGATGGCTGGAATTTTAGCATTAGAAATTTTCAATTAGTTTTTACACTGTTTACCTCAAACTCTAAAATTTTTGGTAAATATGGCAGAAGTTCTGCAGACAAAAATGGAGTAAAACATTTCATATTTTCCAATCCTTTGGCTAGACATGTTCCCAAAACAGCACAGCTCGATTTTGCTAATTGTTTATCATGAGATGATATTCTGGATTTCGTTGTTTCCTTTCAAAAAGAAGAAAAAAAAATCAGAGATCGAAAAATCAGAGATCAAAGTGTTTAATTAATAACTTACCAAATAAACATCACAAAAATTTGTATAAAAAAACACTTTCAAAGCATTTGTGGCAAAGTGTAAATTATACTCGGACATTGCTGTTTCAATAGTTTTTAAAGTATTCCCCAGACGACTTAAAATCCATCGATCCATAGTGTTCAATTCCATTTCGTCTAATTTGATAGGAGCTTTTATGTCTAATCCTTGCTTAGTATGTGACATTATTGTGTATCTGGTCGCTTGCCATATTTTATTGAAAAATAATTTATTTGTGTGGCATTCGTTTACGTCAAAATTGATAAAATGATTTTTGATATTATGACTGCACAGAGTAAATCGTAATGCATCGATTCCACATTCGGGTATGCCATTTGGAAATAGTTTTTGTTGTCCTGTAAGTAAAAAATTTGTTGGTGTATAAGGTAAGTGAAACTTTTTAACAGAACTTAGAATTCTGACTACTATTTGATTTTGCCATAGCAGATAAAACACGGTCAAGCTCTTCAAATTCAAAAACATACCTGCAACAGATTTCTTCATCTCAATGTCGGATAAAATGCCTGCATGTACCAACTTAGATGTCTCTTCACTCAGACTCTAGAGATCAACAAATAAGGCAATGATATACAAAATATAATTAAATACATTACTGTCAAACTAGCGCCCGATATAATCTGGTCCGGATATATAACATTTCCCAGACTTTTTGACATTTTTCGTCCATGAGCATCACAAACAATGCCATGCAACAAAATATTCCTAAACGGAACTTGACCAGTCAATTTCTGTGCCAGCATAACCATTCTGGCAACCCAAAAAAATAAAATATCATGACCAGTTTCCATTAGATCTAGTGGATAGTATTTACTGAGATCAGGTGTCGATTTTGGCCAACCAAATACTGAGAATGGTAAAAGAGCCGATGAGAACCATGTGTCTAATACATCTGGATCTTGAACAATTTCTATAGGAGATTTTGTTTTAAGCAACGCAATAGCTTTAAACAATGCATCCGATTGATTTTTTGCCGCAACCCAAACCGTACGATTACCATCAGAACATTGAAATGCCGGAATTCTATGTCCCCACCATAATTGCCGTGAGATACACCAATCTCTGGTGTCAGACAGCCAACGTATCCAATCTTGTTGAAAATGTTGTGGCAATATTTTGATGTCGCCATTTTGAATAGCATCAATGGCCTCTTTGGCCATGTCACTGCATTGCAGAAACCATTGAGGTTTTAGTAAGTGTTCAATGATATCTTTGGAACGTGAACAAATCGGCAATTGCATTTTGTGTGGTTTAATGTCTCGTAGTAGTCCTAATGTCGACAGATCATTTTTAATTTTTTCTCTGGCAATGAATCTTTTAAGTCCAGTGAAGTTATCACAATTTCCACAGATCAGTCCTTTCTCATCAATTACCGGGAGAGATGGTAAGGAATTTCGTTTAGCTAATTCAAAATCGAATTTATCATGCGCAGGGGTTATTTTAACGGCACCAGTTCCAAAAAGAGGATCCACTTTGTCATCAAATATCAATGGAATTTCATCTGTTCGAAATGGATGCCTAAGTTTGATGTTTTTATTTTGTAGGTGAGAATATCTGGAGTCACTTGGATGAACAGCAATGGCAACATCACCTAACATAGTTTCTGGTCGTGTTGTTGCTACAATAATTTCACCGTCATTGGAATGACACATTTTATAAGCAATGTACGTCATTTCACCAAACAATATTGGACGATCATACCCAGGTACAGATAATTTTGTTGGTTCATTGATGTCAACATTATCCACTTCAATATCGGATATAGCTGATTCTAATGAACATGACCAGTTAACCAGAGAATTACTTCGATATATCAAATTATCATTAAAAAGCCTAATAAAGGCTTCAATAACAGCATTAGATTGATGTTCATCCATGGTGAAAAATTCCCGATTCCAGTTTAATGTTGCCCCAATTTTTTTAAGATCATTATTTATATGATGTCCTGTGCAAAATCTAATGTTAGTATTAATTAACGATTAATGGCCAATCAAGAAAAGTTGCCTTTTTCATTTTTCCATTTCCACACTTCTTTAAGAAAATTCTCTCTTCCAATATCATGCCTAGTTAGTTTGTTTTCTTTAAATAGACATTTTTCTACGACCACTTGTGTAGCAATTCCAGCATGATCTGTACCTGGAATCCATACAACATCAAACCCTTGTCCTCTTTTCCAACGAGCAATAACATCCTGAACGGTACACATCAGAGAATGACCTAAATGTAAATGGCCGGTAACATTTGGTGGCGGAAGAATCATACTAAATGTATTTGTGGTAGACACAGTTTGATTTTCGGTCTGAAGAACCGAATGCTTTGGTTCCACATCTCTAGGTTTGTACCCGGCTGCAATTTCTAAAGAACATAACCTAAATAAATATTTTCACTTTGAACCATATTTTATTTTAATTTCACCTATAAAACGACTTGGTTGTGTTCGTACGATATTTTTTAAATGGTTATTTTTACATTTAAACAAATTATTCAGAAATAAATAGAACATTTTTCTAACTATTTTGTTTACATTTTAACTAGCTGTCAAAAGTTAAGGCGAAATATGAAGCATGGCGAAAAAGTGTGACAACGTTATAATATGAAAATATAATTCGATCAAATGTTTTTCAATAGAAGTAATAGATTTATACCAGTACTTTTATTATTCACCCAAATTTTTATATTTAAAAAAAAATTTAGAGATAGAGACCATGAATTCGTTCAACTGAGCTATAAGGTTGCTATATAATTAAGAATAATTAAGAATTAGAATATAATCATCTCTACATCGATATACAAATTTTAACATCCACTGACTGAACCCAAAAATTTACTATATACCTATATCCTATAACCTTGCGATTGTTGGTTTAGTGAACGTACTCGATTATCTCAGTGTTTCATAAGGATTCGCAATTTATGATGTCATTTAAAAAAGGCGACACTGCCATGTTTTTTTAGTACATATTTTGTTATTTGTTTGCGAATGGTGTTTTTTTTTAAATTTTTATTTAATAAAATATAAGAAGCAAGAGCAACAGATGTTATTTTTACTTTCTCGATTAACTACTTTATGCCACAGCATCAAATATTAAGGTAAACAAATTAATAACATAACCAATTTTTGTTTCGTTTTGTTTCTTTAAAATTTTCGTGCTCAACATTTTCTATAGGAACTTTAACTTTAAATGATTATTAAATAAGATAAGAACGGAGTTAAGGTTTTACTTATTAAAAACAACAGTTTTTTTAAATAGTCTCCTAATCTCTCTTCATATCTCGAAAATGGACCGGTGAATGGTTTAGGTTTAGGGGTTTATGCAGTCTTTCAAACAATAAAATTAAAAACAAGAAAATTTTTATTCGCCTTAAGTAGTTAACTTATATCGTATTTGAAAGATTACTATCCTTAAATATGCCGTTAAAGTATTCCAAATGTGTATGTTTGCGATGATCATATAACAAAAATGTTGACCAGGTTTTGAGATGGTTTTATTTTCAACCCCTATTTGTAAGATCATAATCATCTGTAGGGATTTTTTGGTCTTGATGTAGGAATTTGAGAAGTCAGTGCTAACTAATTTCTCCATAAATCCTGAAATTTTGTATTGTATTGTTATCAGTCCCTATTCTACATCTACTTTTCTAAGTATTTATCGACCAAAGGAGGCGTCTAGCTTTGCTAAACTTTGTATTAGTCATTGAGAACACGATTTCTTTATTATAGGAATTTGTAAGCCTAAATGAAAAGCTGTTTAATGTAACTTATCACGCTACAATTTATCGTCGAAATCAACAAGTGTTATATGTAGGTATGTACATTAGTTAATTAGATGTACAGATGGTGACACAATTTCCAATGCGGAAATGTGCTTCTTACTAATAATAATTCTCACGCCTATAATTTTCTCAATTTTAATCAAATGTAAAATTATATCATTTCAACTTATATAGGTAGGTTAACGTTAACGTACCTACACTATGTATCTACTCACCAACAACTGCAACTGCAAAAATTTATAAATTTTAAAATACGATAAATAACTAATATCTCTATAAATAATATTTAATTTCATTGCTCGCCATAAACTCAACATTTTAATGATTTATTTATATTTATTAATTTATCAGAACAGAAAAATCAATCTTTCTCCAAACCAAAATGAATACATTGCCATAATATATCCGTAGCGGTATTGTATATATACATATATAGGACAGCGTTACATATTATTCGAATGCATTTACCGCATATCAATCAATAAAATATTGAAAGGAACCGATATTTATATTCGAAAACCAATTTGCAGCCAATGGGTAATAGTAAACTATAAATATCATTTAAAACAGTTAATTGTAGCGCGAGTTAAATAATCACAAGAAGTTAGTTACTGTGTGCATGTACCTACTAAACAACACTACATATAAGTACGATATTTGCGAAACATTTGGCATTTTACAACAACCAATAAAGAGAATTACGTTTAATCCGGTTCCAATTCCAAAGTACCTACCATTATTAATTTTTATTTTTTCAAATTCAGTATTCAGTAGCAGTATAGATTTATCCGTCCTAATGCGTTATGCCTAGCCCGAGGTCCAGCTAGTGACAAAAATTTTAATTAAACTCGTCAACAAATTACACCTTTTCGAAATACCTATGTATATTGTTATAGCTTTTTTTATGCTGATTATTTAAGAATAGTCTGCCAGATAATATAGAAAGCTGTCCGATAATATAGAAAAGTTCCTCACATAGTGTTTCATAATCAATTTTTGTGTTACTGTTTTTTTTTTGTAACAAATCGAAACTAGTCCTCAGTGCGAAATCGAACATTTTTGTAGTAAATAGTAATAAATATTATGGTCCCTTTTTAAATCATCATCTCTTTAATTTAATAAACTTTGTTTATGTTCGTCATAATGTGAGCTTTTACAAGACGTACATAAAATTTTTGTACTAAAAAGTTTTCTTTTCATATTTCTTTCTCTGCAACTATTGCTCGGATTAACCTTAATTATCATAAAGCCTCTATTTGGTCAATGCCATAGGAGGAGTGCATCTATTTCGTCCAATTTATATGATTTACCATTAAGCAGTTACTTTTAGTAAAAAAAGACGTAAAATGTAAAATTCAAGGGCTTATTTAATATAAATTTAAAAAGTTAGATATTAAACAACAATAAATAAATACATTTTATAAAAAAAATAACTGAACACATTAATTAAATTTGCGACATTTTTTATTGTAATAAATATACAAAATAACAAACCATATATTAAATAGAGGAAGCTGAATGCAACAGTATTCCAATAAAATGACAATAAATTGGTTAATAATAATAGATCATCATCATAATTATTATAATAGAAAACTCTCATACATAATTTTGTTGATTTTGTTAGTATCTGGTTCAAATAAAAGCATTTTAATGAATTCAATGTTATAATATATAAATCTATTGTGAGCGTCCAAAAAAAAAAAAACAACCGACCAATGTCTTTTCACAGTATTGTTTTGCAAAAGCAGTGGGTTATGTTTATTAATAATATTTTCTAACAACCGAGAATTACAAAATTCATAACGACTGCTGATATAATAAAATTATTTGTAGAGGTTGAAAATCGTCGAAAATGGTGTTATATCAGAAAATCTAATGTGATTATGTTCTAAGACGAGTAGGTTCAAAGCATACAGTAACACCATTCTATTCAGTTACAGGATTAGAATAAAAATTTATCTTTTTTTAAAGATTTTCTCAATCTCAAACAAAAAAATTATTGCAAAAAAAAGTATTTTGATTTGTATAAAGCCGTCCACCGAAAATTTCGTTGGTTTCCAAGTTCCAACATGTTGAACTGCATTTATGCTAGCATATTAAGCTTTAAAAATTAAATGTCGAATAATCAAACATTTTTCAAATGGACCTATCAGAAATATGCGTTTGGACAACAAGTGCGCTTAAACATAGAGTAAGGCATAAAACTTAGTAGGACCAATTTTTGAGCTGGAAATCAGCTTAAACTTCTTGTCGCATGCTTGAAACAACTGAAAACTAATTTTTTTAGTACGTGTCCTAGTTTTATCAGCATTTTTGTAGAATTTTTTATTTTTATATTGAAGGAAGTGAATATACGACTGTGTTTTGGCGAGCTGCATCAGATTTTCAACACTTATTCTGAATCATCAATAATACTGGTTAAAAAATAAATTTCTTCAATTTAGAGGGCAGTTTATACATATGCACGATTAAATATTGCATTGCAATATTCTGTATTTGCTTTCAATTTTTTCTCTGATCGCCTTTAATTAAAAGATTAATTAATTAAGTATACAATTTGAAATAAGATAAAAAATTCGCTCTAAAATCAGGTAAAAAAAAATATGGACTTGGAAGAAAAAGTTGTTGCGTTTTTTTAGAACTAAACCTAGGTAGTCGAAGTACCTGAAATCAATTTATTTATCTATTCAACCGGAGTGCACAGCTGCTAAAAATATTTAACACAAATATGATTTAATACCTGCATAAGTATTTGTAATTACATACTATTAAATAAAATAAATAATTTATTAAATTGTCCATAAAAATTAAAAATAAATTGTCACCGATTATTAAGAGCATTTTGTATAAGAACGAAATAATAATATGTACTTCATATGTAATTGTCGATTAATTTACATTAAAAACTGATCATATATAAATGCTATTTAATTACTAGTTATTATTATTAACTTCAAATTACAGATAAAATACATTCAATGTAGGTATTTTATTAATGAATTTAAGGTATGCGATGTATTTGATTACAATGCACTCGTAATATCTAATATTCATGGAAAAAATATGTTTTTTTTTTAATTCAATTTTAACCATGAAAAATATAATTTTCCTATTAGTTGTAATGGCCGTTACAATTATTATTATTTATTAATAGATAGTTGCTTGCAACTTTTTTTTAATGTTTAATTAAAAATCGTAATTTTATCTCTAGGAAATTTTGCACTATCTTATTAGGTATATTTCTAATAATACACCTGCATTTTGGTTTATTAATTTTTAAAATTCTACAAAAAGCGAAAAATGAACTCCTATATAATATACCCACCTTAAAATTGGACCATGTAAAACTATATAAATTGCCGTCATTTTCTATTAATTACAATAATTAATTACAGGTCATTAAGAAAATTATATAATTCATACTGCAACACTAAACATAATTCCATATAATACATAAATGCGGTTTATAAGTTTTCGTATGCAATTGATCAGAAATAAGTATATAAGTATGTATGTAAGTAAATTGAACATTTTATGCTTGGTGTTTTCTGTCTGTTTATAATAAATTTATTGACAGTATCGAATAAGGCAATCCACATTAATCCAATAAGTTGCTGTATGAATTAATTATATGGAAAGAACTTCTTATTATATTTTTTAAATTATAAAATTATTTGTTAATCACACGCTATAATAGCTAAGTGACACTGATCGACTACTGGTCTCCTATGGGATTTATTTAGTTTAAAGAAAGTAGTTCCACTTGGCATAATGATTATTTGCTTTTATTATACAGAACCCTCTTTTAACATCGTGCCCAAATGGGGCCGTGCGATGAAAAAACATATTTCACTCTCTTTGTTTGAAAGCGTTTGACTGAATGCAAATAATAATAACCGTTTTTTTAGTAGATAGTATTTTATATCAAACCATTTAACTACAAAAACAAACCTCAACACTTATTAAAATTACGACTAAAAATTATCAAATGTACAGATACACGCATGCGTTATAATTTTAATACACAAATTAATTTAACTGTGCACTATTAATACCCACTCCCACGTATAAATTGGCTACATTCGTACAAAGATATTGACTACATGCCAGATACATATCACTGATCATGACAATCATTGTATTGATTTCACTTCATTCATGCCATTTGAACTAATCAATCTACCATTGTTGTTCTGTTATACACCTTTCAGCGATGATTAAATAAAAAATTAAAGTCTGGTGTTAACAACGTTTTGGCTACGTAACCCAGATTTACAACAAAAATTGGTAGTGATGTTTATTTGACGATTACATTACGTATGTTAGACTAGAATTTTTAAGTCAATTAAAATAGGGTCAAATTTGTCAAAAGCGAGTTCTTTAAAAAATCTTTTATGTTGTTCTTTATACCCGTACCATTGTCTTTCTCGTGAAATTCTAAGTCGAATTATGCATGTCCGTCCGTCTGTCCGTGATCAAGATTCCAGCCAA
>JANSTT010019091.1:0-12211 GCA_026745375.1 Platyura marginata | reverse complement strand
GTTTTTCTTAAATAAAATTATGTATAATTATTTAAGATAAAGATTGTGTGGCAGGCAGAAATGTTTGCGGGGCTCAGTCCGGTTTGCCCTGGACGTAAAGCCGCCCCTGCTCAATATCTACAAACAAAATAGACACGTAAAAAGTCGTAGATAATAAAAAAGTACTCATACGGGTAAATTATAATCGGCGTAGCCAATTATTCATTCTTTACTGGTTACATTGGCATTGTGATAAATGGTACAGTGCGTGTTGAACTAATTCGAACAAACCATAATACAAAATTTAAAAAAAAACCTAATAGTTAGCAGTAATAAAATTCAATTTTTCTAATACATTTTTAAAGCAGAATTTAATAAATTGAAAAAAAAAATAATTGATCGCAAAAAGTGTACCGTATAGTACAATAATGCCGGTCCTGCACATTTATGTTTTTTCATTGACCGTTAAAAATATTATTGCTTATGATATCTTATGAATGAAATGTATTTGTGGTTAACCAACAATATCAACTGTGCTTACATTATTTTCATGATATTATTATTATCTGGAAAAAGTTCACACGAAGATACATATGTCTAGATCTAGATAGATATACAATGTACAGAAGTTGATAATGAAATGTATCGCATTATCGCACAATTGGGTACCTACCGTACCTGCTTTTCTTACAAATGTTGCTCTACAAAAATATTTCATGAATGGAATTCAAATTATGTAAATAAATATGTAATGTAGGTAAGTTCATGCATAGTAAAATTAATAGCCGAATTTAAATTTAGTACATAAGTAACTTTTTATTGAAAGTTGTTTCTCATAAGAATTTCTTTGATTATTACCTTTATATATAACTATGTATATAACTATGAGTCATCATAAATAGTGCTGCCTATTCACTAACATCTGTAACATCTCTATATATTTAATTATTTTTTACTTATAAATATTAAGTAATTATTATTAAAATAGAGTTGTATTTCAGAATAAACCTCTGGTAGTGGAGCCAATAGATTTTGAAAGTTTTATTCTAAAGAACAAAACTCTAATTCAAAATGATCCTCAACGTGAATTGCTGTTATATCCAACTGATGATGTATCTGTAAGTATTTTAAGTCTTTTTTTTTTTATTCTTAAATATTAAGTTTTTTTTAAACCAATACAATAGTAATGAGCTGATTCGACAGTTAAGTAACTCGCTTATTTTGATATGTTTTTTTATGTCGTTTGTTCATAATATTATTGGTCAATAAGTCAGATTGGTGGTGAATGCCTGCTCGTTATGTGTAACTAAATTGATAATAATGGATAAATTATTTGAAAAAATCACGACGAGCACGAAGGCCATTCTTAGGGAGGCCAAATGTTGTATGTTAACTAATGGTGTTATGTTATGTCGTATTAATGCCACTTCACTGCGACCCATTGGATCTATTGTGAATTCCCTGCTGATGTATTCACATTTTTCATGAGACCCTCCAGCACTGTACTGTTGATGAAGTTTAGTATGTCCTGGGGATTGTTCTGGCATTGGGGTAAATGTATAACCCCCTTAGATGTTGCGTCGCGTTCGCACATAATGTGTTCTAAAATTTCGTCTTCTTTAAGCCAAAAACAGCAGGAGCTATCTGGTTGTTGTGTAATTTTGCTGAAGTGGTATCTTAATCGGTAGTGACCAGTTGACTTTGTAATTATTCTGAAGTTATTTCTGTGAAGCTTCAAGAGCTTGTCAGAGTTTTGTCGAAAATAGATGGGAATGAATCGTGGGTTTGACCTGGGGTCATTTTCCAATGCAGCCGCTTTTGACTGTCCTGCCAGGAACCGATTGTATTCTTAGGCAGACCACAAAAAAGCTCCGGCCCCATGAATTTGTAGTTTGCACCTTCTCTTGCAAGGGCATCAGCGGTTTCGTTGCCGCGGATTCCCTCATCTCCTAGGACTCATAATTGTTTGACTCTATTGGTGTTTTACATACTTCTTTATTTTTCCTTCTAGTTCCATGTGCTATGAGAGCTGCTAGGCTGTCAGACAGAATATACTTTGATTTCTATATTTTTTGTTATTGTTTTTCTGTACGCCTGTGTCAATTGCTATGATTTCTGATTGAAATGCAGTAGGATATTTTGGTATGGCTTTTGAATTTCTTAGTCTGGGTCCATATACACGGACAAAAAGAAAATAATTTATTAGTCACTTTTATACGATTGACATTAAATTATCATTTTTATAATTTTTTTTCTTTAAAGAAGGCAGACATTTGCTTGACCATTGTCAAGGCATTTATGGATCAATTTTCAAATTAACATAATTCTTTATTTTAGCAAGTTATTCTTCCAAGAAAATATCGTACTATATCACACAACATACCAACATTGTCAAATGCACAAAATGGTTCATCCTTCACGCATTCAGATGAATCTTCGCCAAATCATCAATCAACGCATGGTCTTCTTATAACCAGACAAGCAATTCATGCATACCAATCAAATAATCATTTAGTTCATTATAAATATAATGCATATAGTGGATCAAGTCATGATCTTCCAAGGTAATTTTAGTTCTATTCAATTGATTACAATGACTTGTTAGTTTTGAAAAATAATTGAAATTGTTTTTTTGTTTTTTTTTTTAAAGAATATTGCCACTGGATGAACTTAAAGAGGAATTATATGAAATTGATGCGGATATAGATAGAATAGATGAGTTGATGACACGTTCTCAGGCTGATACCATTACAAAACAGGGTTATTTATTAAAAGGACCCGATACAAGTTCGGATCGGATGTTTGCTCATATTGGATCAAAATCATTTAAGAGAAGGTAATGGACATATTATTTGTAAGTTGTTGTTTAAGGTCTTGCTTAGTCTTAAGATGTTCTGCAATGCGTTTTAGTGATCTGAACGACGGGAAATGATTCTCCTAATTGCGCTCTCCTTTGAATATTTAAGGAGCATATGTGGTAGTGCGATCCTCTTACTAAAGTAATCTCTTGTTTATTTAAGGAAGGTTAAAAATTAATGGAAAGTAGAAGGCTAAGATTCTTTTTTCAAGTCCCGTCAAAATCAGCCCTTGCTTTCTTACATTCTTTCTATCCCTCTCTGACTTAATATTTTTCTCTCAGTAAGACTTCTGCTCAGTAAGACTCCACTCTTATACTATTACGATCCGTTCAAAAATTTATATGCAAGACTTCATAGTTTAAGACTATTCTTAAAGACATATTTGATTAAATTAATTTATTTTACAGATATTGTTACTTAAGGCAAGAAGTAGATGGCACATACATTCTCGAATTGCACAAAGATGAGAAACAAGGTGAGGCAAAAACAACAATTGTGATGGATTTTTGTACGGAAGTTGTGCAGGTTTTACTACTACAATTTACAACAATAAAATATTTATTTTCAATATTTTTTTTTTAATTAGAATGCTAAGCGTGGCAGATTCTGTTTTGAGCTCCGTATGACTGAGGGACACAAATCATTTACGTTGGCCGCCGATAATGAAACTGATCTAAATGATTGGCTTAGTAAACTTCAATCAGTTTTACAACAAAATAAATTACAAGAAGATAAACAATTGGCATCTTTAGAGCGGGGTATAGTTTCGAATAAATAAATTGACCAGTTTTAAGTAATAATTTTTTTTTTAATTAGCACCACCTCCAAGTCCTAGTACTATTATATTTGGAACATTAAAAGGCTTGGAGCAAAGTATGAATCCGCAACTGATTAAATATGGACGTGAAACAGATGTATCGATAGCACAAGCTCGACGGGAATGTCGCAAAAGATTATTTTGTGGTTATCAGTCTGGAAATAAAGTGTCCAATACCGAAAATGTCGAGCCTTATCGGTAAGACTATATGATTTTATTTATTATATTCGCTTTGTTTATTTTTTTAATCCACAAAGATCAGTAAAGTTTTGTTTTTGAATATCTTAAATTGGATAATTTTGTATCATCAATTAGCCAAACATTTTATTGAGATTAATCATGTTTTATGACTTTATAGTCAAAATAGGATAATTTTAGGAAAATTTTGTGTGATCTGGTTTCTTTACTTGATTTTTATTATATATGTATGACCTAAAAATACTCGGGTAACAGTTTCGAGAGATATATAAAATTCTGGTACGAAGGAGATGGGAGATGAGTCTGATGGGTAGAGGGAACTGGATCACCTATCTAGTAGCGGAGCTTGGGATCACTAGTTCTTTGAACATCATAATAATGATCAGAAAGAAAGAACGGCGATAAGTGGAGATTTGAACGAAAATTTATTGACTAGTAACATTTAGTACCGAATTTAAGACACATTTCGCATCTGTCCTGCATTGCAAACATTTAAAACAAACAAACTAAACATAATTTTTCTTCTAGTGAACAATTTGGACAACGAATTTTATTAAAATGTGATAGCTTGAAATTTCGGCTTCAGGCTCCAATCGAAGTAGAAAAGGATGCTTTGTGTCAGGTATGATCAAATTACTTATTATAGTTCATTGGTATTTTAATTTATTTTTGCAGGTTGAACCATACATAACAAGTGCGGCATTGTACGATGCAAAAATTGGTCGCAAATTAACGGAAAATTTTTATTTTGATATTAATCACGTGAAAATTCGTGATATTTTTCGAATAAATTTACGTGATTCACCGTCCGAAGCTAAGACCAATGGAACAGCTGCCACCAATAATTGTGTGAATTACAAAGAACTTCAAAATGTTTCACCTGAATGGCTAATGTATCCGAAAAAAGCGATTATTAGCATAACTGCACCGCATCCGGATATTTTTCTGGTTGTAAAAATTGATAAGATCTTACAGGGTGGTATACAAAATTCATCGGAGCCTTATTTGAAGGCAACAAAAGACCCGAAATTGGGTTTAAAACTACATAAACAAGTAAAATTATACAATCAAAAAATAGGCCATTTTAGAATGCCATTTGCATGGGCAGCTCGTCCACTGTTTCGATTGTACAGTAGCGAATTAGATACGGCAATTGAATTTCCTGCCATTTATCGACAGGAGGGAAATAAATTACGAGATGATGAACTTATAAAGTTACTCGGCGAATATAGGAAACCGGATAAATTTAGTAAATTAACTGTGATACCAGGCTGGCTGAAAATATCGATTGAACCAATTATGGAGTTACCAAACAGTATGATTGATTGATATTCGAAACGATTTTTTTAATTCAAACATTTCTCTAATAGATTGCTTAACCAATACACTAGTACCGCTAAAACCTTTTCCAACACCACCCACAACAGAGCCAACATTTGAAATAACCGAATTTGGAGGCATTTCGGAACGTGACGTTCATCCATACACAACTTTTATCAATCATTTATTTGTTTATCCACTTTCGTTGAACTTTGATAGTCAGAAATTATTTTCACGTGCCAGAAATATTGCTGTTTTGCTAGAAATTAGAGATAGCGATGCTGAAGGAGCTAAATCATTACCGGTAACATTTTGGTTTTTTTATTATATATTAGAACTACAATGATCAAATGATATTTGTTTACAGTGTATTTATGGTCGTCCAGGACAGCCCGTATTTGTAACACAAATATCATGTCCCGTATTACATCACAGCACATGTCCGACATGGTATGATGAAGTGAAATTGCAGCTTCCATTGAATATAACATCGCAGCATCATATATTATTTTCATTTATACATGTTTCGTGTGATTTGTCAAAGAAACGTGATGCAAATGTTTCATTTGAAAATCCCGTTGGATATGGATGGATACCGTTATTGGCAAAAGGGAAAATTAATGTTGACGAACAAATTATACCGATAGCTGCTACATTGCCACCGGGATATTTAGCCATTCAGCCGCTTGGCCTTGGGAAAGGGGTAAGTTTTTATTTGTTCAATTCAATTCAAATTAATATATTATCGCATACGTGTGAACAAAATAAATGTATCTATTAAGCTATTTATTACATATTTTTCTGCTATATTTCCCTATTTTAATAAATAATTAAAAAAAACTTTGCACGCTTCACACATAATTTTGTTCAGCAGAATGCTGGGCCGGAAATCCAATGGATTGATAATCAACGACCATTATTTTCGGTAACATTTCGTCTAGACTCAACGGTACTGACAACCGATCAACATCTTCATAATTTATTTGTGCACACCGATCGAATACTGCAACAACCAAAAACATCGGCCATACCGGCCGAAACGGAAACATGTAAAATTCTGAAAGCGGCGCACGCCGTTCAAGTTACATCTGTGATAACATTTTTGCCAACAATTCTAAATCAATTATTTACACTATTAGTGAATACAACTAGCGAAGAGATTGGATTAAATGTAATAAGATTGTTGGTGAATTTAATCCATATGGTGGCTGATGAAGCAAATCGTAAAGAACTTTTGTGCTCATATGTTAAGTACGTATTTCAGTCGTCCAGTTTTGCACAGAAAAACACAAACAGTCCAAATTCTCAACATACCGTACACGGTGAATTGTGTCGTCATTTGCCATCGTTGTTGCATCCGAACAATACCGATTTTTTGATTGTTAACAAATTCATGAAGTATTCGAGTATATTTTTCGATTTAACCATTAAGAGTATGGCACAACATTTAATGGACACCGGACGAATTCGAATGCATCGAAATGAACGATTTCCAAAAGAATTTCCAACCAAAATCGAGTCACTGTTTCAAGTGCTGGTGCCGTATTTGTTTTCACGTCACAAAGATTTGCCATTGGAAACACAACTGCTGAACAAAAGTTTATCGATTTTTATCAAGAAATGCCTAACATTCATGGATCGAGGATTTGTATTTAAATTAATTCGTTTGTATATGGATCGTTTTTCACCCGGTGATCCACGAACACTGCAAGAATATAAATTTGCATTTCTGCAGGAGATTTGTTCGCATGAACATTATGTTCCATTGAATTTGCCATTTTTGCTAAGTCCCAAAAATCGACCGCCAGACATACTACAACATTTCACATTGTCCGAAGAATTTTGTCGTCAGCATTTTTTGGCCGGTTTGTTGTTGCAAGAAATTAAAGGATCTCTTAATGAAGTTGGCCATATTCGACGTATGGCATTGGGAATTTTTAAGGAGCTTATCGCAAAACATGATTTGGATGATCGATATCAGAATAAAGGGCAATTAGCCCGAATATCGATGCTTTATGTTCCATGGCTAGGCATTGTATTGGAAAATTTGAATAGAATTTGTGACGGATTGAATGATTCCAAACGAAATGATTCAACACTGTATGGGAATAATCGAATTTCCAGCGGTAGCAGCTATGTCTTTGCAAAGGAAAGTACACCACTGGTAAATAATATGAATCAAAATAACAGTTTTTCATCATCGAGCACTCCGAAATCAAGAAATCGTCTAACACTGCACATTGAAAATCCAAGTCCATTTCGAGCATCTCTCCACCTTAAGGACACCAGCTATTTTGCAGCAATTGCCGGACAAGCATCTTTATCGAATGGCCATTCAAATACATCATTGAATTCGGAATGTTCGACTATATCTCAAGATACAACAATAGTTCGAAATTCTGATGTCGCAGACATAACATCGAGAACATGTCACAATAGGTCCGTTAGTGTTACTCAGCCATCGGCCATGCCACGTTTAGATAAGTTTTTACCTAGCGAAACCAAAGACATGCTTATCTGCGTTCTGTTTGTGATCAAACATTTGTCACCCGATCAAATGGTTATGTGGTGGCAAAATTGCACCGAAAGTGAAACAGTTTTGTTTTTTACCGTACTCGATTTGTGTATCGTCTATTTCCGGTATGTTGGTAAAAAAAATTTAACACTGATTGAAAAAACGAAAGATGTTAAGCTACGAACGGCTAAAGCAAGTACACTTCCAGCACGGATGGCTCCGCCAAATACGAATTCCGTAAATAACGTTTATGACACAGCCACATTAAATCATGTTCAGAATAGAGAGAATTTATTGGAGGAAACAACTAGATCGTTACAAGCTCTGCAGGAATCCAATTTAGCCACAGAAGTTGGGTTAATTGTGCTCGACTGCATGGGACTGTATACTTTACAGTTTCGTGACAAAATGCTTGATGGCCAGGTGTTGCCAAAATTGGCACGTGTTTATTTGCGATTTTTGCAATTGGGCCAATCGGAAACATTATCGAAACATGTCTTTGCCGCTCTTCGAGCATTTATCAATAATTTTTCACCAGCTCTATTCAAAGGAAATGCCATTTTGTGTGGTCAATTGGTGTACGAACTGCTCAAATGCTGTGACAGTCGATTGGCAGTGTTGCGTCAAGAATCTTGTGCCGTACTGTATCTATTAATGCGTAGTAATTTCGAATTTAGTGGACGAAAAGGATTGACACGCGTCCATTTACAAGTAATCATATCAGTTTCGCAAATGATCGGCAACGTGATCGGATTGAATAATGCACGATTTCAAGAATCACTTTCGTTAATCAATAGCTATGCAACCAGCGACAAAGCTATGAAAGGAACCGGTTTTCCCATGGAGGTTAAGGATCTAACAAAACGGGTTCGTACCGTTTTAATGGCAACCGCACAAATGCAAGCCCATCATATGGATCCGGAACGTTTGCTGGAACTGCAATATTCGTTGGCCAATTCATATGCATCTACACCGGAATTGCGACACACATGGCTGGTGACGATGTCTAGAAATCATGAACAAAATGGAAATATCTCAGAAGCGGCTTGTTGTAATTTACATATTGCTGCATTAATGGCCGAATATTTGAAACTTCGCGGCGGATGTTTTGTGACATGGGGCGCTGAGTCGTTTGGAAAAATTTCTAGTAACATTCCGCGCGATGAAAAAGGTTTAAAATTAGACAGTGGAACGCAGGACTCTCAATATACCGAACAAATGCTTTTGGATCAATTGAAAGAATGTGCTGAACATATCGATAGGGCCGAACGATTTGAGTGCCTTGGTGAATTGTATCGATTAATCATTCCAATCTTAGAAAATCGACGGGATTACACTTCATTGTCGCACGCCTATGAACATTTGGCACAGGCTTACAATAAAGTGATGGAAGTCAATCGTTCAGGGAAAAGGTTGCTTGGTCGATTTTATCGAGTTGTTTTCTATGGGCAGGTTTGTTCATTGAATAGAATTTTGTTGTAATTTTTTTTTGATTTATTTTTTTTCTACTCCAAAACAGATTTACTTTGAGGATGATCATAGCATAGAATTCATTTATAAAGAACCAAAAGTGACAGCTCTCAGTGAAGTTTCGGAGAGATTATATAAACAGTATACTGATAAATTTGGAGCAGACTCGGTAAAAATTATTATGGATTCGTCTCCGGTAAGTAATTTCAATTTTGTAAACCAACAATATAAAAATTCATTGTCAGTCCATGGAATAATGAAAAATTGTCGTACATAAAATCGTTAATTGTGGAAAAAGTCACCATCATTTTTCCTTTCGCCTTTAATTATATGAACAAACTCCCATTCGTAGGTTAGGTAAGGAATGGTGGTGCTCATAAGCACCCAGCATAGACCACTTACGGGTCTATAGCTATCGCACATTTATGTTCTATGTTAAACCTCTATTGATAAGAGCTAGAGAGTCATTGTTGTCGATGTCAAACGTGCCCGTTCCCATTGTGAATTTCAGAATACTTCCCAGACTGTGCCTTGAGACATCTTTCCATTTGTAGACTTCTTAACAAATTTACTATCCATTTCAGGATTTGGTTACAAATGGAGTGTCGCAAAGTTCAGTATTGCGTAAATTTTGTTTTTTATGTTTGTCAATGATTTACCCGAAGCTTTACTTTTTTCGCAGTACTGCTTCCTCTCTCTTTACCAGATATTTAACTATTGATCGGATCAAGCAAGTAAAATAATTTCCCATCTCTGAGGAACAATTGCTTTAGTCCATTCTTATAGACTTTTTTTATTGTTTACCATTTTTGTTATCTTGTACCATTTCTCTATATACATAGAACAGTTATAAATTAGTTTTGAATTGCATAACGATTTTAGGTGGACGCCAACATATTGGACCCAAAACTAGCTTATTTACAAGTAACACATGTAACGCCATATTTTTGTAAAGACGAATTAGAAATACGTCAAAATGATTTCGAACAAAATCACGACGTCGATACATTTATGTTTGAGACGCCATTCACAAAAAACGGAACCGCCCGTGGATCCGTTGAGGACCAATGGAAACGACGAACAATAATAACCAGTATGTTCTCACATATTCTGTCATTTACAATTCCCAATCGAATCTAATATTTTCGTTTATATATTCAGCTCAATATTCATTTCCCTATGTATTGAAACGTATCCCAATCAAACATAAACAAGCAGTTGAATTAAGTCCAATTGAGGTGGCTGTCGATGAAATGCAAAATCGTGTATCGGAATTGGAGGAAGTTGTATTGCCACCAATCGATGTGAAAAAATTACAATTACGGTTACAAGGAAGTGTTGCGGTAACTGTAAATGCTGGACCACTAGCGTACGCTACAGCATTTTTAGATCCAAAACGAAGTGTACAGTATGCGTTCGATAAGGTAGAAGATTTGAAAGAAGTATTTAGGTATGATAAGATAATTTTGTTTTTGTATGTTGTTGTTGTTGTAGTTGTAATAATAATATAAAACAATTAATTGCAGAGAATTTGTTAGTATCTGCAATACTGCTCTTCAAGTGAATGGACGTATGATATCGGCCGATCAACGGGAATATCATTCGGCACTTAATGATAATTATCAAAAATTATGCAGTGCATTGACCGAACTATTGGATGAATCATTTTTGCCAGCCGAAGAAGGTAACTCGGCACATCGTAGTAGTATTGCATTATTTAGTGCAATTAGTGGAGCACCGAACAATTCTAGTATAGCGTAAATAATTAATTTTTTTTTTAAATTGTTTTATATTTTTATATAAAATTAACAATTAACGCACAATTTATATATATATACAATACATATACATACATATTATAGGTACATTAATTATAATTATATATGAAAGGGGAAATTATTGATATTAAATACAATTATCGATACTCGACTTTGATTGTTAGACAATTTATACAATTTATATATGACAAAATATGAAAATATGGAGTAGATAAAATCTAAATTTATTTTAATTTTTTAATTTGTATACTGTTTACAAATTTTTATATTTATTTATTTATATTAAATATTTGTTTTAACTAGATAAATCTCTTTTATAGATGTTATTAAATAATAAAATATACAAAATGTGAAATTATCGCTAACGGATTGTTTTCTTTTTTTTCTATTTCTTTTTCTGAAGTATTCAAAAAAGAACGTCATTATTACAGTGCCGCCAATAAAATGTGTGTAGAAAGCAACGTTTTTATAATAATAACAGTAAAAGGTTTCTGAACATCAGCAACAAGACGGATGGAAAACGAAAAACCAATTAAATAAATAATTTTTCAATACTCACGATACACAGGTAATTAACGTATACTTCTTAAAATGTTCGTTTCACGTTCAGTGTTTGGGCATTGTTTTTTGTTTTTTTTTACAGGGGTGAATACATTCAAAAGCAACACAGCACACCGAAACCTTTATAAATTGACAAAAGTGAGGTTAAAGTCAAGTTGGAACTTTTCCGCCAGAACGATTTGCCAGTCGAATGAAGGAATGCTATACATCTGGGATTCAGTAGTCGAATATGAATAGAATACTTGGAAAATGTTGTAAGTATAGTCGTTTTTATTGTTAGTTTTTTAAGAAATATTTTTTGGATATCCATTCCAAACATTTAATCAAAAAAATAGAAGCATAGAAGTATGAACTTTTACAGTAAGGCCATATATATAAAACCATTAAATATTATGTCAATAAAGATTGGGTCAGTATTCGTTATACTGTGCTATTAGAGGTCTATAATTTAAAATGATTTAAATTGCAAATTATTCGATCTTATGGTTAAATGTTTTGTCAATCTACTAATTTCTGGACCAGTTATTATTTCTTTTTGTACAAAAATCAAAGATTTATAATAGACAAGATTATCGATCAAATACTAAGCACAAAGGACTAAGAATTAAAAACAATGAATAAGTAAAAGGGACCAAGCTATCACCGCCATCTTGAATTATCAGGCCGTGCTGTAGAACGGTGACGTCATTCGTTTTAGGTAGAAATATAGAATTTT
>JANSTT010019090.1:0-12216 GCA_026745375.1 Platyura marginata | reverse complement strand
ACCGTAACAAACCGTAACAAATTTTCAAACCCCCCCTCCCCCCCGGACCGTTACGTAATTTGTGAACAGCCCCTTATATAAATTGTGCTAAATGAATTACGTTAGTTGATTGCTACTATTCATTGAACACAATGCACATCCAACACAATTCATTCAACAAAATTCATTCAGAAGATGAACTAATGTATAAAGAGAATTCATCATCAACATCAGGCCGTTTGTCGTTCCACGAGGGAGCATAGATCATCCGCAAAAAGCTGACATTACATTCTGTTCGTCGCCAAAGCTTCGACTTCCGTCTATCCTGTTCCTCCTTTATTATTAGCTTCGGCGATTACAGTGCGGCGCCACGTTTTTCTAGCCCGTCCTTTTTTGCGAGCAATCTCGACGAATCTGAGCATCACTCTTCTCTATATTTGTAATTCTCCATAGTTACTCATTTCTTCTGTTTGACCACCTCACACCCACTATACGCCAAAAGCCCCTCTTTACAAAGACCTGTGGTCTATCACGTATCACCAATCTGCAATTTTCCGTAACAAATTTATCAAATTCGTATTGTCTATCAGAAATTTGATGGTAATCTTTCTACTTTTCTGGCAAATTTGGCGATTTGTCGGTAACTATTGAGTTACTGCCATATTGACAAATTTAGTTGATATGCAATTTTTTTTTTTTCATATGTCAAGTGAGAATTTTTTTAGTGAGAATATTTGAGTAAATATTACAAATACTTACAAATTGTAATTAAAATTTTAATATATTTTAGTTTATTTTTCACCAACAAACTTGAAACAAACCGAAATATTTTGACATTTGATATTTAAATTTAAATGAAATATATAACAATGAGAAATATAGTCGGTAAAGAAGAGATATTTTCAGTTTAATACCGTTTTTAATAGTGGTGAACAACGATGCGAAATTTTATCAAATTTGAATAGCACATTTGTTAAAATGTCAAATTTGATAGATGGCAAAGTTGTGTTAGGTGATAGACTGATAGACCCACTGAAGTTTTGATGTTAGAGAATTGTGTTGGATATATTATCGGACAAAGTACCAAATAAATGAAATGATGAATTATAAATTGCAAATCAATGCAGATGAATTCTTCTAAATGAATTATTTTAGAAAAAATGTATGTAAGTATGTCTGTCAAGGTCAATCTATCTTGAATGATTGAACCAATTCTACTTTATAGCTAATTCCTCAAAATCATTTTCAAGTAACAGTAAAGTCCAAAAATCAATTATTATCAAATAAGTTTCAAAAATTCATATTTGCCAGAAGTTGGGTTGTAATGATTGTACAAAATTATTGAACATTAAACTTTGATCGCGTTTCGATTAGTTCATGTTAGCCTTAAATAGGAGATATTCTAATATTGTATTTCAATTTTATTAAATACTAAATACTAAAGTAAAAAATTAATGCCATAAAAAAACGCTATTGCTCGTACGTATGTGTTGGTAATGTTATTTTATCAACGCAAATTTTTTTATGATCTGCAAAAAAAAATTATTAATCTCTTTTTAAATTTTATTAAATTAGATTAATTTAATATTCATATTATATTTGAAATAAAAACTAAATTCATCCATTAATTTAATTTAAAAATGAATGAATATTTTTTGAATAACCACACAGCGATCATTGTAAATCTTTTATTAGGAGCACATACGAATTATTTGTCTAAATTAGTCCATCATCAGAAACAATTTTCATTTTTTAAGCAAGATTTTTTTTTTGTCACAACTTTTATAATTTGAGATTGAGTTTAAGTTATTTTCCCGTTTCGCTATTGTTGGCGTTTTAATTTCAAAAAGAATTTGTTCTCCATTGCGTTAGTATACCTTGGTGCGCAGCGCACTCATTCATTCCATAAAATATAATATTTTCTATATAGATTTAGAATTGGCAAAATCAAGAGCCGGGCTGCATCATCTCAAACCAACAAAGAACGGTAACCAAAGAAGCCATGGTGGCAGACCCAGCCATAGCCATATGCATACATATAGAAAAGAATTACGAATATTTTCTTTGGTGTACTTAAATACAAGAGAGGAGTAGATATGAACATAATAAAATGTAATACTCAGTTTGGTATTGAAATAATTAAAACGATTGAAACAGGTAAAACAGTTTCAATATGAAATTTACTATTGCAATGGAATGCTTGGGAACATTTTCATGAAAGGAATTTTAACACAACCACAATGAAAAAAAAAAATTAGATATTTCACATACGATTTTTGTGAGTGTATAGGAAGTGTGTATATAAATTATATTCATATATGTAATCAAATTCTTTATTGCCTACATATGCAATTGAGTGCTTAAAATGGTTTTAATTTTTTTTTTTATTTTAGTATAACAGCATTTATGTATTATATTGAATAGTTAGATATAAGCCGCTTATTCTTCCATAAAATTAATTTATTATAAAATAGCAACTAATTTTATTAAGAAAAAAACATTAACCATAAAATCTTATATTCTGTAGCATTTTCGCCAATTATTTAATATGATAATGTTTTATTTGTATTGATCTACTACTACATATACATACTGACTATATTTTTTATCCAGGTGAGAGATCGCATCTACAGGCCCAAATTAAATTAAATGGCAGACGACAATTTTTTTTTTTCAAAATTCACGTCTATAAATTGCTGGTATAAATTGTTGGTAATAAGTAAAAAATTAATTTAATTTAAAATTAATTAGTCTTAATCACCAGGCCCCTATAATAATGCGATAGTTTAAAAAAACATTCCAATACAAAGGTCGATGTGGTGTTGGCTTGAATTGAATATACATACCTATAGAGAAAATGTCATTAAAAAGTCGGTGAAGTCAAAAATCATTATTTCTTATAAAATTCTTTGTCAGATAAATTCGATTTCTTAAAAAACCTTACATATTTTAAATCAATGTACCAAAATGAGGGGTTCTAGGATTTATGGATGCGCCCGAACTCAATTACCACTGAATCAAATAATATACATTAATAAAAATGCTGGTTCAGTTTAACTTGAACCAAAATTTTCTATGACACACATTTGGCTTATATGTTCGACAAATATTTATCAGGGGGAGTAGTTCGAATCTTACACGCATCTTACGCAATTATGTAGAAAGAATATTTAATAAATTAATAAAAGGAAGCCAGGGGTCATTGTAAAAAAAATATTTTCTCGTTGTCCAAAAGTTAAGAATTTCAACAAGGAAAAAGGATTGGCCAAAATTGCTTTTTTTCTTGCTCTAGCATTCTCAAAAATTGCGTGAACTCTTTGTAAGAACTTTGATTTCCCCTTAAAAATGTGAAAGTAAATTTAAAAATGGGAAGGAAAACCGAAGCGTCCTGCTGGTGAGTTTGTTTTTTTTTTTAATAAATATGTATTTTGTATTTTACACAAAAACTCGCCCAACCGCAAATAAACGCACCTCAATCCCACATCCCAGTAGTTCCTTTGCAAGCCACCGACGTGACGGACAAGCGGATTCGGGCTGAACGAAGATGATAGAAGCCAGAAAATAGAAGAGGTAGGGAGAAAGAGGGAGAAGGAAAGCAACCAGCAAGCGGGGAAGTTATACGGAAGATTTTTTTTGTTGATATATGTATGAAATAGTGTGTATGGTTAAGAAATTTAAAAATCAAAATTTAAGTTGAGAAGTAAGAGATAAAAAAAGTGAAAGATCGGAGTGTGTGAAAAAAAGAAAGGAAATAGTGCAAGAGCTGAACGTGAGAACCACAAAAGTTACAAATAGTATTCGGCGCCTATCTTCCAATATCCACCCCATAGGATTCCGGAACGTGGCACCCACCACTACTGAACGCTCAGGTAAGTATGAAAACTACTGATGTGTGATCAAAAGCATAAATTTCATTTGCATTTACATGTAATTCCCCGGTAGGAAATTTGGGGGGTTTTCGACATATTTCGGACACTAACTTCTTAAAAAAAGGTGCTGAAAGCAATTGTTAATAACTTTGTATCAATCACTTTGACTTTAGACTGAGGTCAATGTTTAAATTACTTTAGTCCGAATGGTCTCCTATAGTATGTAGATATGAAAATCCGATAGCTTACAGAAACAACATTTCCAAATTGTATCTATGAACTCTTCACCAGACTAAACTTCTTTGATATATGTACAATTGTACATATGTAGGTAGTTAATATTTAAATAGATGTAAAAAGTGACATCTACCGTATTATAAATGTACTATTTATGTGTTAGTCAGCAAATTCTCTATTAGCACAATTAAATCAGTCAGTTTTTCATTGACTTAAATAGTTTAGTATGACCTTACCTATTAAATCAACATAATAGTATAGTAGTAGACGCGAATGTATTAGTATTTTGCTTGTAAGTTAATTGATTATGGACCCACCTCTTTTTTTCCATCATCATATGTAGAATATAGATGGATGAATAATCATTTTACATACACGTTACTTGGTATGCATAAAAAAAATAGTACTAGTGCGATCTTAAAAATTGTGTCCAACAACATTTCAGTGAGACCATCTAGATTCTAGAATCTGCACCGTTCAGTTTTGACAGATTCAATATAATCAGGCCAAATAGGATATTTTTAAATAAAAAAACTGTTCATTCTCTAGATATAATGTGATACTCGTATAATCTAAGTTATTGTTCATTGGTGTTCATTTAACTAATCTGATGTGTAATAAAAATTTATATTAGGGTGAATATTACTTATAGAAAAAAAAAACATGTATGTATGTATGTAACTAAATATATATCATCCAATTAATTTGCATAATATTACATAGGCGAGATACATAATATAATATCCAATCGACAAAGATATGTGGTACATATGTAAAAAGAATTATTCAACTCGCTTCTCTATAAAATATATTTGCCGATCAGCATCATTGCTTTCCGTGATCATAACCACCATATCAGCTGTGTATTAAGATGATTTCTATAGAGAATTTCTTCAAAGAAAACCACTATGGTTTAAAAATTGTGAATGAGTGAGAAAATTTAGTGGCATTCCAATTGACCGAAGCTACACGAAAAGTTCGTACATATTTTATATAGCGGAGATAAGTCAGGGTTGCCAAAGTAAGAGAAAAAAATAATTTTTTCAATGAAAAAAAAAAATCTATTTTTAGGGGTAAATTCTCTGGTGTTACCCCTTAAATATTTCTCCATTTTATCAATATTTAAATGGAAGTGTGTGATAATTTAAAATATTTTTTTTTTGTGTGTACGATCAGATGACCGCGTATTTGTTTTGTGTGATAGCCCTGATAGCAAAGAATGAACATCATCGAAGACTGAAATTTCTGTTTGATATAAAATAAGTCAGTAACTTCACAACCTTTGAACATACAGTGGATAAAATAGATTTCGATTATTAAACAGAACCGATTAAATAATTAAGAGATGGAAAAAAATAAATTTTTCCTGCTGTTGTTTCTGGTTAAATATAATTTAGAGTACAACGAAACGAAATTGTAGTGTTTTAAATAAGTGTTAATGTAATGGATCAAGGATTAGTGAGATCGCGACATAGTTCCGAAATCAAATTAGAGAAGTTAGAGAATTTTGTTTTTTTTTTCTTTAATTTTCCTTCTTCTTTTTTTTTTGTCTGTTAGAGAGTTATAAAACGTAGTTCAGTGGCCAAAAAAAGCAACGATATAAAAAAAGACTATTTAAAATTTAAATGTCTCATAAATTACGTGTGGTGATCTAATTTCCTATCTTTTCCTATACCAGCTAGTGTGCAAACAAAATAATATTTTTATACATCATTTCATACATTTTAAAATATTTATTGTACATGTGTGTGTGTGTGTGTGTGTATGTATGTATGTATGTGTGTGTGCGTGTATGCGCAATGGTAATTTTAAAAAAAAGGCACACTACACCATAGTACATATATACCTACTCAATACTACTAAACTATTTTTTTCTTAAATAATCTTATTAATTTTTTTTTCTTGCATATGTGTTTTAACTAAAGATCACAGTATTTCAAGGAAGTAATAACACGTGGATGATTAGCGGATGACGTCTATTAAGGCAATACAAGTGATCGCACAATAGCAGTAAACTTACTGTATATGTATATTAAGTACATACATACTATATTAAGCCCGATCACATATTAGCACACATTTTTATTTTCGTAGTGTTTATCTCATACTAAAACATAAAAAAAGATTTCTATTATATAATTACATACACTATATATAAGTTTAATGTTAAAGATTTAATAAATTATTTTGACGTTTTTTTCTTCTTCTCAACAGATAGAGATAAAGACAGCAAAAAAAAAATTATGTGTGATCAAAAACGATCACTAATTTAATATTTTTGTGCATAGCACTATACTTGTCATAAGTGTAACCAATTTTTATTACGAAATCAAGAAATTTATTTTATGAATGAAAGTTCAACGAACTGAACCAGAGAGAACTAACTCTGTGGGTATAGTCTTTTTATTATATACGTACATATATATAAAATATACATATACATAAAGATATTATTATAGCCACACATAATTTTCTGTTAATGATCAAACTGTGAAATTCTCTCATGAATTGAACTTTATTTCCCGGAATTGCCACACACAACGCCATTACAAATAATACAAAACATAGTTGTTTCCATTTGGAGAATTCTCTTCTCGTCCAACGATTTACAAAAAAAAAAAAAAAGTATTCATCGTGTCTGAGAATGGAATTTAGTTTTTATTTTATTAACCTAGATATTTATCGGATACTGTTCTCGTGGCACGAGCATTTATGTGTTTTTTAATTATATCCGGAGTTAGCTCGGAAGATGCATTCTAAATTTATCGTTAGCTTTGGTGTTTGTTCTTTTTTTTAAATTTTTTTTTTTACTAGAAGGACGTTTATGAAATGTTCAAGGACACACACATGTATTTTTGCTAATTTTTGCTAAATTAAAAAAATAATGCTTGCCACATGTTTCAATTTTTTTTTTTTAATAGACCAGTGCAGTGCGAATTTTTTATCTATGATTTTTTGTAGAACGGTATTTATTCAAATGTTACTTTTTTTTTTTGGTTGGAAGTAGACCTGTTTAGAAATTAATTATATATAAATATCGATCAATGACCGATCAATAGTGTTGCCAAAAAAGTAATTAACAATTTACTTACCTACAACTAGCAAATCATTTTGTTTAACATTTGGTATTATTAATATGGTGCTGTATCCGGTAAATCTGTTACAAATCTGATCGTCGTTCTCAATTTTTTGATGTTATTAACAATGACGATCTAAAAAAAATGCAAATACAGTTAGTGGGATGTTTGTAATAATTAATACACATAAATATGTATTTTGTAGAAAGTTAAATTGCAACTGATCTACTGATGTAAGACAATAAGTGTAAATATATAACAGTGTAATCGATGATCCTTATAGAACACAAAAATTATTTTGAACAGAATTAGGATTTTTTTAAAAAGGTTCTAATATAATATTCCTTGAAATAATCATAATCATAAAGGCTTTATATCAAAATTTTACAAATTCCTACTACTATTGTGATTAACCAGTGCGTCCTAACATAGAACATTGCATCATTAAACCTTTGACTTCCATATTTTTCTGCTTTTCTTCTTCTCTTTGGATAATACTATATCTAAAGCATTTTGTAAATCTTATTACTGATAATTTGATGCGGCAAGGATATATGAGCCTCTTTCCAGTCATGAACGCAAATCAGTATTTTTCGTTATTTATTTAATCCTAGCTAATACACAACGGTAGCATGTATGATTGTATAGTAGAGCTGATCTAAGTTTTCCCAGACGTATCATCGTGGATTATCTGTTAAACGTAGGAAAGAGAGGATAGTTCAGATAACTACAAGCAGCTGGATATATCAATATCAATATTAAACAGTCAATTAAAAATTAGTAGAATTGCGGATTGACAATTATCCTAAGATAAAAAGATTTAATTCTTTCAAGAAATACTTCTAACAGAAACGTTTATTATTATTTTTAATTGAAGCCTAATTTTTAGGATTACCAAATGAAATGTAAATCTAACTCCATTCAGTCAATAGTGAACAATATTTTACAAAATATTAATTTAAAAGGACGCATATATTCATCATGTTAATGTGTGATACCAGTCATTTTACCGTTATTATCTCAAATGAGTTTAATTTCTACTTCTTAATTGGGCTTTCCCAAGATTAGAATTTAAGAGGGAAGTAAGTACCAAATTTTAGGGGATTATGTCTTTTAGGCATTTCTTTAGCAACAACAAACATTTGTTACAATTTGTAAACATATATAATTTTCAAAACAAAATACCCTTGACAAAATATGTTCTTTAGTCCTACTATCTCCACACTCCATTGCCTATGTATTTCATTATTGTCGAAATGTTTGTATAAAGGCGTCGGCCCTAGGGGACATGCCTACCCCTAACCTACTTGTGTTTATATATTTTTTATATTTATGATGTAGAAAAAAGATATTCAAATTTATTCATTTGATCATAGATTTGAAAGATTCTGGAAGATCGAATGACCAACACAGCATTAACTTTTTTCCTGTCGCCGGTGCGAAACATAGGGAGTTCACATATAAGTAACTGTTCATTAATCACGGGTTAGTTAATTAGTTAGTCACTATGTAAAAAGGACCACTAAGGAATGTAAGTCCCTTTTTCGTAGCCGGTGACCATCTCTCTGCTTGATGTTCCCACCCTGCTGATTTCTGAATGTTTATACAATACTAACATTTAAAGGCCTTTTTGATTGTGCACGTTGTTAAGTCTATGGAAGTGGAATCTGAACTATCCGGCTCCAGTTCAAATCATACACAATAAAAACACTTTTCTGTTTTTCTAGTATTGAGTTTTAACACTTAACCTTCAGATACAATGGCAAGCATTATTTTAAAGTTTGCATCTGGATCTGGGAAAGGATATCATTCTTGTTTTTTTTTTAAAAATAATACACATGTACAAGTACAAACAATCATGTTCGATAAAATAGGATAAATTACTGAATTTCGACTTTTTCATACAAAATATGCCTGTTCCCTATTTTACCAAACATGACTAAATATGTATGTAAAATTAAAATGCTTACGACGCTAATGCAGCCACTTGCAAGCTCACTTTCACTAAAAATTTAATAAAAATCACAATCTCAACCTTATTAACTATCAGATATTCAGATCTCACAATTTAATTAAAAACCTTAGATTGCCGATAATAGTGTGATAAGACCCTAACTAAAAGGATTTCATCGCCAACGCAAAAAAAAAACAATAACACGATACCGGTTACCGCTACCAGTGAGCACCCTTTGCTTCCGCTGGTAGGCAGATATGTCAGACCTACTTTTTTTTGGGTAAGATTCATGTAAAACACTAAGCTTTAAAATGGTATATTCGCCATTATTGTATATACATATATATACAGAGAGAGAGAAAGAGATGTTTGAACTAATATTAGCTAAAAAAAACGACATTGCCTACGTCTATCTAATATAATGTGTTAGAGGCTAGATAGATACGATAGACCACGTGAAGGTTGTTGGTTTCCATTCTAAGCAATTTTCAACTGCGTAGCATTTATAGCAATATTGCGATGTTGATTTTTCATTTAAAATTATTTTGACGATGTTCAATTGTTCACAGTGACTTAAAGCTTAATAATTTTACAAGATCAAGAAGTTTATAAAATATTTGTATTATTTTAATGCATAATAAGTTTTCTGGTGTTGCTTTTGTATTGGTAAAAGTAAATTAATTATTCAATTGGTTAGGTGATTTATTGTAAATTCTAATTATTCGAAAATGTGAAAATCAGCACACTGTAGCGCTTCCATAAATATATTTTTTTGTATGTCAATTAAAATGTTTAAAAATAAAAGACAATATTAGGATAGTGATAAAAAAGCGTCAACATTTTTATTGTGTGTATGCTAAAATAATAATTTAACATTGGAGGCGAAGCAATAGCACAGCACGTATAAAGCGTCAAAGGGTAATAGAGCAGAACTTGTATATTTTATCAGAGGGTATTCAAAAAATAAATAATCTAAATTATTCAGGAGTTACCACCCTTTAAAATTGATAATTTCCTTGAAATGCCACGCCCAAATTTTTGATCTCCAAAAAACACGAATTATCAAAGATTTAATTAATTCAGAATAAATCTTTCAGATCCACTCTACAACAGATCCATACATGATTCCATAGCTAATTTTAAGGAACATTAAAAGAATATTCGTTAAGAAACAACTGTAAAAATCAGATATGGAAGGTGGGTCAAAATATTTTTGGTCGTACGGTTATTACAATTTGTAATGCTTATCTAATTTGAGTTCTCCATTTAGAATTATTGGAATAACAAGCGCTTTAGTTTATTTCTACGTTATTAGTGGATTTCAACTTTCAATCTTGTAAATATGTAATTGGTTAATTCCTTATATCACATAGTTTACAGGAACTGAGGAATATGGCTCAGAGAGTAAGTTCGTTTTTCTAACCAGTATCCATCCAATCTATTTAGATGCATTGAGCATTCCTTAATTAATTTAGAATTTATTAAGTGCCACTCAGGTACAGACGGATTCCTCAATTACTTTTGTCTGTGGTATTTAAAACATTTATTGTAATCTACTACCTGGTCTAAATAATTCGTGCCACTTTTATTCTGTAATGGCATTTAGAACATAACATTTATTCGCTAAAGTACACCAGTTTAAATCCAAAAGAGATACGAATATTTTAAATGGCTTCGTTTTCGATACGGTGATTCTGAAAGGTTGATTTCGTAGTGAAAATGATTTGTGTTGAAAATATTGAGGTTATATAGGAAATCTTTCAGCAATATTTTAATATTTATCGGAAAATGAAATGTGTGCTACTAAACACGTCCGTCGATCACAATTATTTATGAATACCTAGAAATTTGCTAGATTGTGTAGCCATAGTATATGTAAAAAGATGGAAAACTAGTTAGAGTTTAAAATGGTCATTTGACTCATCTCGGAATCCTGGTTGAACCCTAGTTGTAACAATAAGAATTTTCCTAAATAGAATGAGTTTTCGATTTTATACATTCTTCATAATGAAAAGAAATTTTAAATTATTTTGTGAATACTTTGCAACAAGTACACAAAAAAGGAATTTCACACTACATTTTTTATTTCGCTTAGCTAAATAAAATTAAGTATCTTTTTTTAAGGGATAACTAAGGAACAAATTTTAAGACTACCGTTTTTTTGTATTATTTTCATACAGGAAAATATATTAATCACAGTTCATATTATAAACTTCCAGTCCAGTAAAATTATGGTTTCAAAAATAGTAATTTTTTGTTATTATAATATTAAATACAGTAAAATTCCTATAATTCAGACTGGTGGAAGGTCATTCCTAACTAGAATAAGTCTGAATTAAAGGAATTTTCTATGGTATGAAATGTTTTCTTTTTAATTTAAACATTTAATGTAGAAAATTCAAAAATTGTAATTTAACGTGTCCAAAATTAAATAAACTAAAATGAAATATTTTACAGTATAACAATGCAGTAAAAGTAAATTTACTATGTACATTAGGCGGGTTCGTTTTGGAAAAATAGAAGAACGGATAGGTGTTATTGAATGGAACAGTGTTAAGTGTAGAAAAGTGGTGGAAGGGGAGTGTCAATTCAAAGTGTGTCAGAATACTTAATATCAAATAAAATAAAATAATTTTGACGAAACTGAAACTTCTTCGAATAGTTCTAAAAACCGTAATTTTCATAGAGAAAATTGTAGCGCTCCCCCTGGCTGCAATCGTTCAAAGAAACTGATTTTTTGCAAAAAATATGAATTTTTGAAAAGTTCATCGCTAATGTGGGACCAGAAGATGAAGTCTGAAAAAAAAAATTCCAATATTTTTTTTACCTTTTTTCAATTTTTTCGCACTATAGCAATGTCGGGAAATTTTTTTTCTATTTTCCATACAAGCAGTGCATCGGCCTAATGTATATACATGTCTATAATTTTTTAAAAAAAATCGGTCATTTGTTATTGTTTTTGGGTGTTTTTATCCTTTTACATTATGATGGAACGTAAGGAATGAACAATTGAACAAGTTCAACAATAACGTGTGCCAATAAAGTAGCTGGACAAATTTCACTGCAACGGAAACTTGAACAATCATGTTCCGATTTGTCT
>JANSTT010019089.1:0-12216 GCA_026745375.1 Platyura marginata | reverse complement strand
AAAATTGTTGTTGTTATTGTTAAACGTACGACCACCTCCTAGAGGTGATCGAAAATAAAATTACGAGAATAGAAAATATTGTTATGGCTTGTACTTACGGTAGCAATATTGTTGTTAACATTACCGGAATAGCCCTGAATATTGCAATAGCTACTGCCTTATGAATTTTTAATTCAAAAAATATTTAACAAAATTTTGTTGTTTAAACTTTGAATAATTGTTAAAGACTGTCAGAGATAAAAATTCGAAAAATTTACAATATTTATTCTGCAGCTTTCATATCTTTCATATCATTGTCTTGAAATTGTAGAAGTAATAGTTTTGTGAACAAATTCAGGAATTAATTTAAAATTACAATTAATACTAAATGGCTTAGTGGATAGAGTCGTTGCCATTGGAGTGAAAGGTTGCTGAATCCGATTCAGGATTGAATTTTTTTAGGAACTTTTATAGAATATCTAAAGTAGGTAATATGTAAGGAAAAATTGGAATGAACTGAACAAAAAAAATTTTTTCTGGAATTCTGAAATTTGATCTTAAAATTAATAATCTTAACGTTTTTAATTGATTTGTGGAGAATTCAAATGATTTGTTTGATAAATTACTATGGGACGCCTGAACAATAATTAAGTCTGCATTACTAATTAATTACTAAATAACATTGAAAATTATAAATGAATTACTTTCAGTCATCTTTTTATAAAAATGAAAATGTGTAAAAAATTAAAATATTTTCAATCATTTATATATCATTGAATTTGTACAAGCCTCAACTTTAATTTCAGTCTCGAGGCTAAATTCCAATTCCCCGATTTTTACAAAAATCTTTTTACTGGAATTAGTTTTCTATGAAAATGTCTCACAATATCGATAGATGGTAGCTCAAATTGTTTTTTTCTAATAAATATTCGGATATTCGAGAGAAAAAAGTTCCCCGAGCAATGAAACAATGGCTTACGAGATATGATTTTTTTAATGATTGAGTAAAAAAAAACACTAGAAATTAAATAAAAATTAACCATTGCAGCGCCATAGTGGAAGGTCGTGGAATTTTTTGGTCTATGAATTTTCATTTTTTTATTCTTCGTAATTATTGTCATGTTCATTTATTCTCTATTCTGAATATATTTCAAGTAAATGAATCACACTCGACTCTACTGAATAGAAATGAAAGTAATAAAGAATATTCTTTTTACAGCGTAATAAGGAATTTCCTTCCATTAAAAATGGCATCTTGTTTCCAAACAATAGTATTCGAAAAGATATGGAAGCAGATAATTTATGATTTAACATTATCAAAAAATGTAAATTTTCTCAAAGAAAACGGACATGTGGAAAATCCCCCTGAAAACGATGAAATCAATTTAAATCGAAAACTGTTTATTTTGAAGCATGGAGAAAGAGTTGATCAAGTATTTGGCAAGAATTGGCGCGAATGCAGCTTCGACGCAGACAGTAATTATGTTCGGAAAAATTTAAATATGCCATTGGCTTTGCCAGCTCGTAACAATTTAAGTGACTGGACTATGGATAGTCCTCTGACAAATATTGGTGTGCATCAGGCATTTTTAGTTGGCGAAGGTATGAAAGAGGCAGGAGTTAATGTTAGTTATGCATATTCTTCTCCATCCTATAGATGCATTGAGTCGATTGATGCATTATTGAAAGGTATTATTGGCATACATACATATATAGATGTGTTATATATACATATATGAGATATATAAATTAAATTTAACGTCAGGTTTGGGAATTCGAGACGAAGTCAGTATTCGTATCGAACCATCATTCTATCAATATAACATGTGGGAAGACAGACCGGAATGGTTAACCACCGAGGAACTGCAACGAACTAATTTTAACATAGATTTCAATTACGTTCCCCAGCAATCGGCAGCTAAAGTGTTAGCTGATAGTGAACGATCGACTGTAGAATATTATGGAAATACTTATGCAGCACTTCAAAGCATTCTCAATGAAACCCGTAAGATATTTTAAATAAATTATATTAAGAATAGTACTTGATGAATATTTAGGTGGAAATATCTTTATATCGGGTCACAGCGATTCACTGGACACATGTTCATATCAATTGGGAACAAATAATGGGCCAAGAACATTTAAAGAGTTCCTTCTACTAAATTGTACCCATATGGTACCATTTTGTGGATTAAATACATTGGAACAATTGAACGGTATTTGGACAGTAATAGAACCACCTTGTCCCCCGATAACTCACGGGAGCAACTTTTTGGATCTGAAGAAATTTTAAAACTGTGTATTGAATTAATATTTATGTTTTTATCCATACTAGAAATTATTATATTTTACAATAAAATGCTTCCCTTGGGAGCATATATTATTAACAGTTTTCTGGGAGACAAATTAATACGAGGGAATATACATACATAGAGAGCAATGTATGTTATACTTCACGGATAAAATATCTCAAGAATGAGCTAACGATTTCGGCTCTGGGCTGATTTCTCCGTATTTTCTTCTTCTTTTTCACTGTAATATTGGCAGCGATTACGATTTCTTAAGTTAAAAGGTAAGATTGGCTAAAAAAAAGGAAAAAAACCCGAGAAAACTAATTTAACTCCACTGTGTACACATCGTCGATAATTCCATTGCATAGTATTTTTGCCATTCGCTGTTGTCACCCCTAAAAATACAAATGATTATCCGAATAAAATAATTGATGATAACAAGAAAGATTTACAGATGGAATTTTTTATTTGCTCCGTGTGCAGGGTTCAGCCCAGGCAAAACCAATTCCACAAGACATAACTCACCCTAAGCATTTACTAATGATTGATGTACTTACTGGTTATAATTTCATGCTGTTGGTAATTTTTTTCTTCTTCTTCTTTCTTCTCTCCTATCGGCACTCGCATAAAGCCATAGGGGTTGTATTTTTCTGAGTATAAATGTAAACAACCCCCTATCAACAGGGTCACCACCAGCAATGCTAGCCCATATATATATAGAAGGTTGTGTGAAGTTTAATGACAAAAACAGTTACATAATATTACACGTACATTAATATATATATGTATATATACAATACTTACATATACATACATGTATGTGTGGGTGGGTATAGAAATGGGTGGGGTTGGTTTAATTCGTATATTATTTATTTTCAATTTAATCGGCAATAACTCAGAAAATACACACAGTAAAAAAGAAGAAAAAAAAATCAACGACGATGATTCATTCATTTGTCAACATAATCCTTGGCGTAAACATAAACATATACATATGTATATATATATATATATATATATATATAAAGAGCCCAGCCATATACATATAGCATTTGCGGAAAAATCAAGTTTAGCAAATAAGATTTTCTCTCTTTTGTTACGTCAGATAATATTATCAAACGTTGTTATTTGCTAAGCATCTGTCATAACATTTACTTAAAAGCTTAGAGCATTTTGGGAACAAGTTGGTAAACATTTTCCTTGGGGAAGAAAAAAAAAGGGAAAAACTGTTATGTTAAAATATAATTGAATTATTATTTATTCATTTTCAATTTATAAAAAGAACAAAAATTAATTTCGACAAAATTCTGAATTGTTTATAAATGCGGTATTCGGTACTTCTACATAATGCACCAAACAATTCTGTGCTAAACGAAAATGTTTCTCGTGTGAAATGCCCCCCTTCCCCAAAATTCCGGCTAAACTACTATATGTACGCATATAAGCTGGAATTCTACTTAGTAGAGTAGAGACAAAATGAATAACGAGGACGGATGAATAACAAAAAATGAACATTTTTTTATGCAAATATTTTTTCAAAATTTCACAATTTTTTTTCAAAAACAATACAAAAGAAAATAATTGGCTTTGAGGAATAATAGCTCGACAATTATGGATTCCACAGAAACAAATAATAAGACAATTTTTATGGTTAGAACAATTATCTTTTATTTAAGTTTATGTAACATAATGAAAATCGGTCGATACAAATTTTCATACCCGTATGATGTTAATCAAGGGTATTATAACTTTGGTATGGAGTTTGTAACGCCCCTTAAAACTCATCGTAGAAAAAAAATTTCAACACCATTGTCTTTCTCGTGAAATTCTAAGTCGAATTATGCATGTCCGTTTAGCTGAAATTTTGACAGTTTATTATGTACTACTAGAGTAAGATCTCCATTGCTTTTGGAGCAAATCGGACAAAAAATAGGGGAGGCTGTGGTACAGTGTTTTTTGAACCATTCATTTACTCAAATGGTAGTCGAAATTTAGAAAAAATGAATATGACTACAATTATAGAGAATACAAAAATGAAGATTTCATTCCTAGACCAAAAAGTTGTACGACCCTGCAATCAATTTTATTGAATTTCTAGTATTTTTAATCATTTACTCGAAAAGTATTTAGATTACGGAAAAAATAAATATAATGAAAATGATAGAGAATAAAAAAATGAAGATTTCATTCATAGACTAAAAAGTTCCACGAAATACCGTTATGGCGTTGCAATCAATTTTATGTCATTTTTAGGGTTTTTAATCATTTGTATTCAATTTACCCAATTATATTTATTGTACAGACAAAATAGACACGTACAAAGTTGTAAATAATGATCATACGGATATATTATAATCGGCGTAGCCAATTTTTCCTTCTTTACTGATTCAAATTGCTAATACATACATTTGCCATATACATATTTGTCTAGTGGAATTTTTTCCATAATTTTAACCCCCTTTATCCTCCCCTATACGTTTGGACTATACTAAATAGATCACCCTGTATAGTAGGTACTCACTTACATAGTATTATCGCTACATACATAAATGTATATATAAAAAATATATTTCTGGGTTCTGGGTTAACTAATTTGAATTCTTTACAAAATTCCATTAATTTATGGGCATCGTCAGATGTATAAAGTTCATCTTGTGTTTCCTATTTTCCTACAATACATTTCAACATATCTTTTGCCATAAGTTTTTCCCAAAATATATATTTTATTTCTATCATCAACAACAAGCTACCCAAATAACATAGCTATTATCACTCTATTCCTTATCCCCAAAGTACAAAATACTTTTCTAAAAGCTTATTTCGTACTTTTACGGGTCAATGCATTAATGTATTAAAAGAGTAAATAGTGTTGTTGAAGTGGCTACTTTTTCTATAGAATGCACAAAGTTGTATCCCCCTTTAGTAGGTATATATATATATATATATATGGATGTATAGTGTATATATGTATCTACTTATAGCATAAGATCCAAATGTTAGATTAGAAATTTGGATCTTTGATGTTATTTCGAAAATTGGCTATTAAATTATGCTAATACATGCGAATGGTAGATTTGGCTCACAGTTGTTTGGCAAAGAGTTTAACATAAAAACAAAAGTACTAAAGTTTATTGAACTATTTGTTGTACAACTGTAAAAGGCTGCCGGATATTCAATTCCAGATGTATAAAAACATGAAACAGGATCTAATACATTTCTAATTAATTAGTTGAGTTAGCCATTAGCATTTTCAAGAGTAGAATCTATATCAAGAGCCCCGAGTGTTCGTCCTCATTACATATCGATGTAGAAAATACGGCAAGAATGAATTTAAATTATTTACCCCATTGTTTAAATTCCGATTTACTTGAATAAGTTTATTTGGATTTTTTTTTTTTACACCTGACACCAGTGTACTAATTTTGTACATTTCTTCTCAAAGACGATGATAAACAGCCAAATAAAAACTAGAGATAATCATAGTTTCTTTGTCACCTTTATCATAGTTTATGGTGGTGCTGTGGCTTAGTTCACTATTGGATATGTATTTGCCGGCCATTAAGGTCGGTTGGTTCGGATTGCACTCAAAATGATAGAATATTTATTTCGAAAATTGTCAGTTTGTGTTGAAAATAAAGTCCTTCAAATTAGTTGATTTGTTTCACATTTAATCACTGAATATTTCACAGATGCATTGTAGAAAAATCTAAATTTGGACTCCACGCTGGCCACAGAAAAAGATACCGACAATGATGATTATTATCACAAGGCCGTTCACAGGTACGTCCCATGGAAAAGAAATTTCTACTTATCCCTCCTGTTCAGGCTTTGGCAAAATCTTGAAAAATGACCTAACAAAGAATGAAAGGAAAAACTTTTCCCTTCCATCACATACCAGAGGTAGCCAAAACTGTAGGTCGTATATAGAAAGAGAAAAACAATATAATTTATGTTCTATGCGTAGGGTAATTCTACCGTACCGTATCGTACAAGGACAAGGATCAGAAAACAACAAGCCTAAATACAATTCAATATACAAGATCAGAATTAAGAGCCGAATATATTTTTGGTAAATAAATAACTAATGGATATGAAAGCAGATTATTTAATGGCAAATATTTTTCCGTTTGTAGTCAAATTCTAGTACCATAACCATAACATTTATACATATATACAACAGTACATTATATACATACATATGTATGTATTACGGTTTATATAACATTTTCTGAAACTGAAATCTATATATTTTATATTTACGAAAATGTTTCCAAAATATTAGAAATATCGTCTTTAATATTTATTGATCGTATAACCCACATCAAACTTTGCCTGGCATATACATGAATTTTTAAAACCAAAGCTCCGAGTATATATTTACATATTTTCTATTTGTACCTTCTTATGTACAGAAATATACATATATTTATAAATATATATACATACATATATAGTAGTTGTATAGTGAACTCTCTAGCGTTTATGGGTTCCTATACATATTTTCTTTATATTTACCATACCCCATTTTACAATTCCACTCGTACACATACATACATAAGTATAATATAAAAGAGGAAAAACTTTTACCTTAAAATACCTTAAAGATCCTATAGACCGATAGTTTTCTTTTTTGCTCTCGTTGAGATTTCATGATAAAATACGCTGACGTGATGCACTTTGCTCCTTTTATGCACCAAATTACCTATGAATTTTTTTTTTTTTTTTTTATTTGGGCACAGTGTACTTCCTAGCAAAACGATTGTACAATTCCATAATACCTATAGATACATATAAATATATTCTTCATATATATATATATATATTTACAATATCCACATCAAATCCACACAAGTAGCTACACGTCCGAACTGAAAACAAGGATATAAATTCGTGAAATGAATGGGATGATGTGTATTTACGTGGAAAAGAATGTTTAGCCGTTCAATGACCGTTCAACCCTTTTTCTTTGGTTATATCTTTTGGGAAAAGAGATTTTTATTTAAACACGTCCATATTTCATAGTGGATGTAGGCAAAAAGGTATCACTATCAAAGACATTTCAATAGGATTACCAAAAAAAAAAAAGAAAAAGAAGTATTTTCCTGTCCCCAATTTTAATAAATGATCTGTTGACATATAAAATGATGAGTTAAAAAGAGACATTGGAATAAAAATAAATAAAATATTTATAGATTTATTATAGAATTGGCAAGAAAAGAAAGATTACACTTCCATTGATATAAGTATCAGACCTGTTTAAATTTGTATAGAGAAAAAAAAGAAGGAAATCTAAATCTGAGGTGGTTTATTTGAATACAATTTTACTCAAAAAAAAAGAAGTTTTTTCTTGTACTTATCTCCATGAATTTCTAAAATTAATTATTATAATTACTTTTTAATAGAAATTTCGTGAGCTAGAATAAAAAAAGGTTAAAAAATAAAATTTGGGAAAAAAATTTAAACATTTAAGAGGAAATCAATCAAAAATTAGTTTGAACCTAATTTTTTGTACCGTACTGTAAATTTATAGTCATCCATCACAAAGTAATCTAAAAATGACATTATTTATCTTTAAAACAAGCCATAATTGGTCAAATTTTGTTATAATTGATGATGTAACTATAATTAATTTAGAAAAAGGTTGATTGTCTAAGACTTTCTGCTAAGCATATCGAAATCCAGAGAAGCAAATTTTCTAGAAACGAAAATTTTTAATCGATTAAATTCGAGTTATTGGTCTAATCGCCTATTGACCAGGGGAATCGTTGGTTGACATTCTACATTTAATGTCCTATATAGGGGCCTCTTTCATAATCGTACACGCCTACGCTAACATGAGTTTAATATTTTATTGGAGAATGGATCGATCGATTCAATTTTATCGAAACAATATTCATATCAGCATTGTGGCAATTTCTTTTCATCAATGGATCCAGACCATAGTGTTTTTTTCTTAAATATTTAACTAAGCTGTCTTAATGAGCAAAATAATTTTACTGACACGGAAATTATGTAAGTACACAGTACAGTTTATGATTATCTCCAAGTATATAGGTATATTAGGGCGGGGCGCTGCTTGTATGGAAAATACAAATTTTTTTATACCGACATCGCTATAGTGCGGATCTTTTTTATGACATTCTAAGAGTCTAAATACTTGTTAAAAGCCGTAATTTTCATCGTACAAGGGCCTAAAGCTACAGGCACAATGCACCGCGCCGTTCCGTTCCGATCCGTTCCGTTCCGCTCAAATTTAGCATATAGTCACAATGACACCGTTCCGATAATATCAAAATAATAACAACAAAAAAATGTCAAAACCGCTGTGTGGTAAATAATTTAAAATGTTTATTAAAACTGTATGATTTGTATTCGATGTATAAATCAAAACAAAACCAAATAAGAAGACCACCTCCTTCTTCTAAGACCAATAAATCTGGATCGGGATATTTGTGGATATTACACAACAGTGTTTAAAAGAATGAAGGAAATTAAAAAACGGATTAAAAATATTAAATTATATTTACCATCAGTATTGTGTATTTGGTGCTTAATTCGGACCAAAGTTTTTGTTTCATCTTTGAGTTCATATACATCTTATCGTGCTTGTTATAGAGACACATATTTTTTCTTACATCCTCAATAAAATCCTTCCATTATGTCTCAATAAATAGTTTTAATCTCACTAAACAGTTTTAAATGTTACCGGTAAACAGTTTTGACAGTCAAATTGAGGTTATGTGTTCCGTTTCATTCCGTAAAATTTTAATTTTTGCCAACTCTCGCCGTTCCGACCATTGTGACATAGCTACCCTCAAGCCTATGCATTTGCATACCATGTTGATATTTTTAATATTTAAAAACGGGGCGGAACGAAAAGGAACGACGCGGCGCATTGTGCCGGTAGCTTAAGACTACTCGATAGAGAAAATTGTAGCGCACATTTTTTAATTCTGGGGGTAACCCTCTAAACCCTTCTCCCTGGCGGCAATCGTTCGAAGAAACTGATTTTTTGCAAAAAATATGAAACTTTAAAAACTTCATCGTAAATGTGGGGCCAGAAGATAAAGTCCACAAAAAAAAAAAAAAATTTACCCATATTTTTTTTAACTTTTTTCAACTTTTCCGCACAATGGCGATGTCTGGAAAAAAAAATTTGCAAAACGCACCGGCCTAATGTATGGAGAGATAAACCAAAACATGGACAACTTTAAGTTTTAACCTGAATTTAATGACATTTGAAAATGTACATTCTATATACCTACAAATATCTATGGGCTGGTACACATATTTATAAAAACATATCTTTTTCTATACCAAATACATATATACATACATACATACATAGATAGAAAAGGTTCGAATAGAATGAATATATGTATGAACTGTGAACAGTAATTGATACGCCTGGTGAAAATGTCTTCCTGCTTGTCCGAAAAAAAGGAAACAGCAAAAGGACCAAATTTTTTTTTTCTTTTTTTTTGATATATTATGGAATATATGCATATACATAATGTTATACATGTTGGTATACCGTCTATCGAAATCGGTTAAAACCAATGTTTACAAAATCATCACTCAACCATATATGATTGTGATCTTATCTCAAATGTTATTGATGGCTACCAAACCACAATATGTATGAGTAGTCTTGACTATACCCCAATATTGCCCATAGTCATACCGTTCCCATTTTATGTATGTACGTAGATATCATATTGAGTAGTACCTACATATATAAAATTTCCTATATATGTATATATATATATATATCTATATATTTGGGTGGCATATAAAATGGAATGAAAATTGAAGTGAATTTATGGAAAAGGTTTGACATGTACAATAAACTTTATGTTGAAGATGACAAAAGTTGATTAATTAGACAGGTACACTTAACACGCGATAATTATTTTGACTGTAATTTTTCTCTTTCTTTCTTTTTTTTTTGTATGAAAGAACTTAGTGATTAAAGTTGATTTTTGAGTTAACAATATTAATGGATTATTTTGTAATACCTAATGAATTTTGGTTCACTTAAGATTTTAATATTTAATATTATGAAATTTTATTTATGCGTATTTAGTATGTATGTATGTGGGTGGGTACTGAAGTTAGGTATGTATATAATAGCTATAGGTACATCATTAATTCTATACATTTGTATATATTTGATTCCCCAAAGTATATACACAATTTATTTATCAAAGCATCAAAAGATTTTTAAAGCTGATTTATAAAAAAAAAATGAAAAAAAATATCCCCACTCTTTAGCTGGTTACTCAGATCATAATATCGATACAAAAATTTTATATCAAAACAAAATACGTTTAAGCTGCTCCCCGACCTCACACTCCTTTTCCCTTTATCCGTTGGGCAATTCACACTTGTGCCCGGTGGTCAAACAACATCAAGAGAGTTTCATAACAAAGTTTCGAAATTTCGCCATCTGTGTAAAATGTGAAAATTGCACACACAAAAAAAAAAAAAAAATACCGAAAAAACAACAACAACAACAACAACGAAAATAGACCGAAAAAGAGAATTTTCCTATTTTGTTGTAAATTTGTTGCCGACACAAATTGTATATTATACAGTTGATGGAGTTATTAAATTATGCTTCTTTTAATTGAAAACTACTGTTTTGTCACAAAGTTTTAAATAGAAGTTGATTTCCGTGGTATTATATTTAGCACAGAGAATGCATCTCTGGGTGATGTTAAAAAAGAACAAATTTATTATAGTATTAATGTCAAATAACAAATAACATTAAAAGTATTTATTTTTATACTTTTAACTTCATTTTTGACAGTGAAAATATTCCACAACTTAATTTAATTACATTTTGTTTGTCAGACGTCTTGCATGAGTGACCCCAGCAAATTTATTCATTTATTAAATTAGTGCATTCCATTAAATCTACTATTTAAAGTGAAATCAAAACCACCCGTCTCCAGACAAAATGCCGCACAGTGGGAAATTATGAAACTTCAAGTTCACTTATGATTCAAATGAAATGATGTTAGATATTTTTTTTTCCTAATAGATATTCGAAGCAGCTAACCAGAAAAAAAAGAGTTCTCCAAACAATGCTCCAGTAGTAAGGGGTATGTAAGGAAAAATTGGGAAAATCTGAACAAAACATTTTTTTCCCCAAATACCATAGAATTGATCTTAAAATGATGATTACTCTCGTGAACATTTCATGTGATTTGTTTAGAATTTCACAGGTATATTCACACATTTATTCTAAAACGCCTGAAAATGGTGAAAACAGTCAAAAAATTAAATTTCATAATGAGATACGCAACAGAAAATTAAAAATTAGGATTTTAATCGGAATCTCTTTCCACAACTTCGGTAGTCTTGGTTTTTTTGTACATTGCGATTAAAATAATATTTGAAAATTTTAAGGTTCAAGATTTTTTTTTTTTTTTTAATTTAACCGTAAAGCCCTGCTGAGAAAAAGTTCATAATCCCACGTTGTAATGTAGATTTCTACACCCATATGGAAAAAAAACATTTGTTTATTGAGAAAAATGTAATTTTTTTTGAAAAAAGTATTTAATTCGAAAAAAAATAAAATAATGAAAAAGTAAACAATCCATCCATAAAGCCATAAAGGACTGTGCCTACATTTTTTAGAAAATGTATCTGCGAATTTTCCAAAAAATGTAGGTAGGTACCTTAGATAATATAACAGGATGGATTACATCGTATACCTCGCATGAAAATAAACGAGAACACAAAATCGGGTGCAGCAGTATGGGGGGATGAAAAATCGCCATTTAACTGCTTGCAACGAGCCCTAACGAGGCAAACCGACTCTCTTAAATTGTCAACAGATTTTTTTTTTCGAATGATATAACAAAGGCGTCTCATTAAATATTTTGTGTTTATGTGCCCATGTTTTTTCTTTGTTTTTGTTATTCGATTTCAACTAATT
>JANSTT010019088.1:0-53275 GCA_026745375.1 Platyura marginata | reverse complement strand
TATATAGTATATACAGATATTATGCGATGATACCGTTAGTCGCAAATAAATAGCAGTAGTAGTAGAGTAGTAACCTTTTATATGTTTTTACCGGACACGTTAAGCAGAATGTATTAAAAATAGTTTTGTTAAGTGGCTAACTAATCAAAAACATTTATTGTATTTGCTATTATATGACTATATACTCGTAGGTATGTACAATTGTACATAGTCTTAAATACTTTCTAATTATCGTAAAATGAATAATAAAATAATTTTTGTATGTATGGTACGTACAGTATGCTAATATTTTTTCCGAAAAATCTTATTAATTGCGTTATTAATAAGCATTTGACTATGAAATAGTAATTGGAAATTTTATTTTGACAATTATCGGGTTGGAATCGTCTAAAAAATTGAGAAGTTTATTTCTGACATAAAAACACCAATTATTTATTTAAAACTATATATTAAAATTCGGGTTATAAATGAAAATAACGTAAAAAGCTCTATGTGGTGTTTTTTTTTTGTTGTTGTTTGTTCTTTATTCAACAATTGGTGTTTTAACAAATTACAAAAGCTTTTATAGCTCGTTAGGAAAACGAAATCCTAACCATACGATATACGTACATTTAGATTTTTACATTAAGAAATAATAATATTAATTAAGCTGTTTGTCCCAAAACACGCACCAGATTTCGGTAAGCCAGGCAGCAAGTAGATAATCTTCTATCAAGAAGATGTAGGTAAACGGCATACTTTCCGAAATTTCTTTATGCAATAACTCTTCCGTTCTGTCTCTTTATTCTTTGGGAAAAGTTCATTAATATAACATTTGGCCGGCCTTGTTACACAGCACTCGCTTTATGCTAATTATAATATGACAATATGACATCCTATTTTTCAAGTAGGTAATTTAATTATTACTATTTCTTTGTTTTTTTGGCCAAATCTGAAATAAAGTCACTCCTGCTCTAATAATGTCTACAAACATTATTTTAAAGTTAATAACAAATGAATTTAAAGAGCTCTTTTTAATAACAACAGAAAATGTCCATATTATATAGTAATTTAGAAAAGTTAATTGGATTGGATTTTTCTCTTAGACATCGCACCTCTTATATATCGTAACGCACTTTAACCCTTAAAAATGATCGTCTGTCGGTCGTTACATACAGACAAGAGACAATCATTGCATGTCTATAGACGAAAAATGAAGGCATATTTTTGTGTAGTGTCGATTATTATGCCAATATAATGACGTACGTAAATTGCCGATAGTAAAACTTAGGTATTACATTAGGTATGAAAAAATGGCAAATTATTAATTGACATTGGCAGCCGGTAATAATTATCACTGATTTTGCGTAAAACGTATTTTTAATAGGAAAATAATTTTAGTATAGTTTTGACTAATCCTTCAATTTGTAAGTTAAATTGTTGAATAATCATCAGTCAATTATGTAAATAGGAGTTTCTGTATAAATATTGGTAGGTAACTTCTTTCTACATTGCAGATTGGTTTTGTTATCGATTGTTTCTTTGATTTAGGTAACATTTGAAATATTTCTATATATTTGTAAACATTTTTTAAATAATAATTTTGAAAGAATTCTATACCATTGAACGAATAGATCGCTGGCCGCGCATACATCGTATATATCTTGCGTGCAAGCTGATAAATGACATGATAAAGCAGCTCTACTTATTGGAACCGGTACAGGAATATTCTGAATTTAAACGTCAGAACATAATCACTAATGAAATATATCCGAGGTAAGACAAAAATCAATTTTAATATATTCTGATTAATTAAAGTTAATAAAAAAAAAACATTTTTTACAACAGACCATCTGGGCCGTAAATAATATAAAATCAACGCCAGCTAAAAGCACCGACTAAATTTGACTGCCAAAATTTTATTCGAAGCACTTGCCTAATAGAAAAAAATAAGAATATTTGATATATTTCCATTTCATTTGCAATAAATGTAAACAAATCGACCAAATCCAAAGTTTCTATTATTTGATCTGTAGAAAAAGTTTCAACATCGCTTATTGAAACCATTTCAGATCAAGATCTACACAGATTTAAAGCGAGAAGATAAGTGGCGTTACAAATTCCGTACCAACGTTGTAATTCCCTTCGAAACTACCCTTATACGGTTATAAAATGTATATAATTTTTATTTAAAACTACTGTACAGTTAATTCTATATACAAAACCTATCAAATGTTTCTTCTGATGTAAAGTTTTTCTCCACGAATCATGTGATCCTGTGAATATACGGTTCTAAGAGATCTAGATAATTAAATTGAAATTAAAAATGACGAAAGATCGAAGCAAAATTTTCTTGGAACCAATCCCTTATGTTCTACGAGAATTACTTATATTCATTAAGAATATTTTCAATGGAATTTATATTTGCAAATTCTAAAACCAACGTATAGCATGGATGTTTTCTGATCCATTTTTGAGGATATCCTGTGGTTAAAAGTAAGGATGTTTATAACTGGCAGTCATTACTCTATATGTTAATATTTTACTTGTTTTCAAATTTTAAGTATTTTTTCTATTTTCTTTATAATTTTTTTTTGAATGGAAAAGTTAGAAGTGAAAATCGTTTATTTATAATAAATTTAATTAATTAACGTCCACTTTTCCAATTTCCATATATGTATATACATGTGTAAGGTTTCCATGTCATTTTAGCACCTTTTTTATTGCGCCATCTATTTGCAATTTTACTATTGTTTGTTGCTCTTTTGTTTAGTGTTTACACTTTACTACACTGCATTAAATTAACTTACGAGAATCCGACATTTTTCCATTTTTCATTTATGCCAAACAATTTGCGGTGAAATATTGTGTTAGTTGTAAGTAAATTATTATTAATTATTTTAAAATTATATTTTTCATCCACTAATGCACTAATCGGTAGAAATATTGTGGTATTAGATGAACAATTTTTTTTTTATAAAGAAATTAATTACTTAATTATAACCTCACTTTTTTTTCATTTTATTATTATAGCCTGCAATATTTGATAGAAGAAAAAATGGAATTAGTTGATGAAACGACAAAGTTGATACGTTTTCTATATTTGGGTAATAATCAATGTGTTTATCAGTGCAAAAGAAAGCCCATCAAGCCCGATGAAATTATTGCAAAATTACATGGCTGCATCCAACCAATGGCCGAAGCAGATCCCGAATTACCGTACACCGTCATCAAAAGAGTAATATAAATCTAATTCAAATAGTACATGAAATTAATATTATTTATTTAATTATAGATACTACTATCGAAAAATTTATCACGCAATGACGAAGCATGGATGGCATTGGCCTATTGTGTTCGTCGTATTATTGGTAGAACGGGAGAGAAAATACGGGAAAAAATTTATGGTTCCGTTGCGGATTTATTAACAACCGATCGGGATTTTTTTCTATTCATTAAATATTGTGTAGAACTGAAACCAAATAGGGATGGAGTTCGACAAAAGGGTTTTGGTCGTGGCCTAAAAAAAGTTGTAACAATGTGGTATTCGTCAAAAACGTCATATGAATTTGCCAACATTATTGCTACAAATCGTGGTATGTTCAAATGGAAGCATAAAGATATTATTTCTCTATGTCACGTTAATTTTGGAAATGACAATGAAAAATCGGAAATGGTCAAAACAATTTTTAAAAAGGGTTACAGTGTTGTTACAGAAAATGAGGAACGATTAAAGAATAATGAATTATCCGAAGGTATGGCACGTTTGGTGCGTATCATTATATTTAAAATGTGTGAAGGAGCACCGCTAGCGGAAAAAATGATCATTGAAAATAAATTTGGTTTGAATTTAATGCCAAGTCAATTTTATAAAGATCCAATCGTTTGGCAACCAATGATAGCTAAATTAAGTTACCGCGAATTGTTGAAAATAATTCCTACACTACAAGCAGATAATATGCTTAAACCAGACAATCCATTGTCAAGAAAAGTTTCGATATCGTTAGGGAATCGAACATTAATTGCTTCCAGTGGCGTTCATCCAATAGAGATTTTGGGTCTTAAAAGGGCATACGAGGAAAAAGAACGATATGCGGAAACCGTAAAGGTTTGTTAAGTTTTTCTTTTTGGTCATGACAATTTTTATGGTCTCAATATTTATTTATTTATTTAGAACGAGTACTACGTAAAGAAGAAGGTCATAAAACATAAACTTGAACTGAATCCACACATAATAAAAAGAATTAACGTTGCTGTAGATCATTCAATTCAATTTGTGCCATTGACAGGAGCCCGTTACTTTATAACGGTTGATTTAAGAAAAAGCCTAAAAAATCGTATGAATTACATTTATTTATGTACCAATTATTGTCGTGTTCATTAATTTAATTAACCAAAATTTATTAGGCACAGTTTTTGGTATTAACAAACTAAATTGTATGGAAGCAACGGCAATGATGGCCCTAGCTATTTTCTCACGTGAAAAACATGTGAAATTATATTCATTCACTGAAAAACGAGAAGAACTAAAACCACTTTCTTTGCCAACGAATAGCTATGATGATGCATTGAAATATTGCAGTGAAAATGCGGTAGGCTAATTACTCAAGATATATTTTGTTAAAAATAATAATTTTTTTTTTCATTATTTATTAAGATAACACGAACATTTCAATCACTTCGTACACCAATTAAATATGCAACCGAAGCTAAAGAGACCATTGATGTTTTCATAACGATTGTCGATTCAGTGGCAAGACTATGCAGACAGGGTCAAGTTCCGCTAAAGGAATTCAGAGAGTACAAATTAGAACACAAACATGCAAAGTAAGTAAATTTATTATTATTCTGAAAAGTTGTTGAAAACTACCACCCTTCTCTATGACAGGGCATAATGTCATTATTGATGAAGTCAAGTTCGAAAATTGTTTATTAAAATTGATTTATTCAATGTACATTTAGTGAAGGGCTTAGCCTACCATAGATAAAAATGGAGCACTGAAACCGGGCGCATAGTTATAAAGACAAAAGAATAATGACAAAATATTAGAAATCCAATGTATATGTGGGTTTTGTGATACCCAAAAGTCGTATTTGAAGTTTTTATGGCGACCTTTATTTAAATTTCGCCCATAGAGAATTTGTTTTCTTACCAATTTTAATTTTTTTTTGCAGATATGTTGTCATAAGTTTGGCACGACCTAAAGGCGAATTATTATTAAATTACGAACGAGATTTTCTAGAGATCTGTGGACTAAATGGAACTGTACCAAAATTAATTGAATCATTAGCAAAAAATCAATTTTCTTAGATTGTAAACCACTTGCGCTTGCTATATATAGATTTATTGTCTATTATTAATAATTTTTTTTTCTATGAAATATTTTTGTTACGAATTTTAGATGATAAGTTTTTTCTGTTGTCTCTTTCGCCGTAATGGCCTGAAAGGTTTATTAATTTGTAAGTAGTCTATGATGTATGTAACTCCATAGACATTAGAATTATTTAGAATTTTTTTATGTTACGAATCTTAGCTGGATAAGGTTTTTTTTTTAATTTTGTCTTTTATCATTTATTTATGGTGTAGTAAGAAGTCGATCAATAGTTGCTATTTTTTTTTTTTTTGAGATGGCCTATTTCGTTATTTTCTTTTTTATAAAGTGAAATATAGGAAATAACTGTTACATTATTTATTATTATTATTGAATAAAATTAATAAAAATTATTAAAATAAAAAGAGATAAGTTTCACAAACACATTATTGCATAACATTATGTATGTATGTATGTTTAACATTAGTGTATATTACATTAATAAATTTAAAAATTTCCAGACTACTTAAGCGGATGCATTTATGTTCCATGATCACAATCGTGTTTTGTACTCCATAATATAAATTATTTTATAACAATTTCTCAATCTTCTACATATATGTACATATATAGTTAATTTGGCATAAGTTTTCTTTTTTTTTATAGACATCATCACGTCCCTTATATAGGACGTAAGAAACAATTTTGATATCCTTTGATCTTAGCCTCAATTGGCATACTCAAAAATGGCAAACACAATCCTAAATTTCATAAATCACTTTGTATACTGATCGATGTGAAATCTTGTGTGAATCGTATTTCGCCAAGAACCTCGGCCATAGCCTGTATAACTTCCAGCAATAAGTCTCGGCTGAGTGTTTTCATTTTTGGTAATCGTGCCACCTTAAAAAAAAATTTGTGTAAATAAATTTGAAATATTTTATAGTTATCTCTAAATGGACTAACTAACCTGTGAAAAATCATGTACGATCATACGTAGAGCGTAATTTTTAATATCGGGCACATTCATTTTGTCTGAGGCTTCCAAAATTTGCAATACATTTTCATAGTGAATGTTGTGCTCTAAGTTGTGTTTGCAAAATGCTTGAAGACGATTATTTGTGAAGCCTGTTCGACAATGTTTTTGTTTTTATTGAAAAAAAAACCTAATTATTTAATGTTTGATAATAGGGGCCGAGAGGGGAAATTACCATAAAAACATGGGGCCTGAAATAAATACAGAGAATCTTCAGGTGGCATTTTCTTATCACCATAATAAATGTATCGTAACAGTGAATAGAATGCCTCCAGCGATGGAGATATATCACCAATTTGTATCTAGAAAAAGATTTTGTGTAATTCAAACAGTTTACCGAGAAAATTAACTATTTTTACATTCACTGAATTATCCGGTGGCATAAATGATCGAAACATTGCTTGAAAATATGTACATCGGGCTGATAGAATTGATTTATGTGCCGGTATAACATGACCATCTAGTAGCAGATTTATGTCGCAAAAATCCTTTCCACCATTTTTCAGAAATTGTGCCATATCATTCTCTAAAGTTGTACCTAAAGAGAAAATTCCCCCATATACACAAATTTGATTTAGATATTTGTTAATATCCAAATGTGACTTACCTCCACTTTTGTCATATTTAATTTCAGTAAATTTTCCCGGATTCAATCGTTTTCGTATAATTTCCACCATAAGCGGTTTATCCAAATTAACAAATTCATTTGACATAATTATATCATAGAAATTATCCTCCTTGACAATAAATCCTAAGCAATAGTCTTTGATTAGTGTAAGCCTAAGTTAAAAATAAAAAATTTCAGAAAAATATTATTTAAAAACACCGCATTGGTCATACTTCATTTTGTCAGCATTGTAGAGAGCGTCAAGTACATTCTTTTTGTTTATTTTAAATTCCAAATACTGGATGCATACCTGTTCCAAACGTGGTATAAAAAATTGCACCGCCAATTGGTAAATGTCCATTATAAGTATAACAATTGTATTGCTGTGTTGATCATTAACTGCCAAAAAAAAATATAATAAACATATTGGATACTTTATGTGTTAGAATTAATGTTCCAACCAACTATTCCTCCTTGAAAAATGTTTGCATGAGAACAGCATCCACAGTGAAAAAAAAAACTTCGCTATGTTCTAATGGGTTAATATTAAAAAAATTAACCCTTCGTGTTGGAACATTAAAATAAAAACTTAAAAAAAACTTACAATCAATACGATCGGTGTAAATATAATTTAGAACCATTTCAAAAGCTTCTGGTACAGCATTGGGTAATTTTACTTCTAACATTGGACGATCGGCAAATGGTACTTCGATCGATCCAAACAACTTTTCAAAATGTTGATTTCGAGCTTCGCGGGCAGCTCTACAAATGGACAACCATTGTAAAGAAGTTGAGGAATAGGTTTCAATCATACTACCCTCCCCCCTTGTATATATTACTTACAGAATTTTCGATCTCAAAAACTGTGATCTAGCAGCAATCATTGCAATATGAGATGGAATTTTGACTTCCTCCGGTCCAACTAAAAACTGTACATCACAAAATTGACGTTCGGTTAGGAATTTTCCATAATCATCATGAAGAGTGCATCGTGGATAACTGGAGAACTATTCAGAATATTAATGACGATGCTTTACTTAAGGGCAATTTTTTTTACCTGAAATCGGTACATATCACCACTTCGAACATTATTATCAACAGTACCACCAAAAATATACATTGCATCGCCGATAACTGCCGATGCATGATAAACTCGACCGGTTGGAATTTGTGATTCTGTTTCCGGTATAATAACCGACCATACCTGAGAGTCAAGATCATAGCAATGTAAATCATTTGGCAATGTACTATCGGCTGAACCACCAAAAACATATAAAAATCGATCATGAGTAACCATTGTATGGCCATATCGTCGAGCTGGTGGTGGTGGTGTAACACGTAAAATATGTTCGTTTGTAATGCGACGCCACCTTAAGAAGCAAGATTAAAAAATATGTTGTATTGGTGATTGATTATGATGAATCAAAAAAATTCTCTTACGTTTTTGTTTTAAAATTAAATTCAAACAAAGCATTTGTTATTTGAAGACCACTCTGACCGGAGAAGACATACATACAATCACGAGCTACAGCCACTGGAAAATTACAGCATGTTGGCGGACGATCACCCTTTTGTTCAATCTCTTCCCACTGACGAATGTCACCCTATCGAATAAAATTGTTTATTTATGATACTTAATTTATACAAAATTGATTTGTCCTACATTCAAAGACATTGTCCACATATCATTTAGTCTAGCATTGCCATCGTATCCAGCATAAATCCAGAGTTTATTATCATATACCGCAGCTCCATGTGCTGATCTTGGAACAGGTGATCTATTGAAAAAACAGTTAAATGTTATTGAACAAGATATAATTCTATGTTAAAAATACCTTCCAATAAACTTCCATTCTAGCCATTGACCATTTTGGAATTTATATTCAAATAGATCGTTTTTGTTAGATAAATTGGAATTTGAGTGAATGTCGCCTGTGTATCCACCAAACACAAACATTGAGCAATCGTGAACAACAGCCGAATGATGATATCGTGCTGCCGGTGGAGTACCCGTTGAAAAGGCTCTGCCCCATGATTTATCTTTTACATCAAATCGAATCAAATCATTTAACATACTTTTACCATTGTCACCACCAAATACATAGATGGCATCTTTATATGAGACTACCGTATGTTTGCTTCGTCTATTTGGAATTTAAAACATTTTGTATTCTTAAGAATAGGAAGAACAAAAAAAAATTGTAATACCTGGCTCCAACAAATTCATCGCATTCCAGCATTCGTTTCCATTGATGAATAGTTTCAAAGGGTGTAAAATCTAAATTTAATGAATTCTCACATACTGTGGATGTTGTGGAGGCACATTTTTGACTCTTCAAACTTGAACTGCTTTGTGACATAGTGTCCTCAGTATGTTTGTTGGATTTAAAGATGAAGATTCAAATAGTTGTTGGATTAAACATTAAACAAACATTTTTTTGGCTTATTTTTTTATTGTTTAGTGATGTGCAGTATTTTTTTAGGTATCCTGATATAAAGCAATCAGAATACTCTTACCGAATCCAAGTACTCAATACTAGTGAATATAGTATTTGAGCTACAAAATACGGATTAATTACGGATTTACGGATAACAATTCATGAAAAAAATTAATTATTTTCTTTTATTTTGACATCAATAAATAGAATATCCACCAATAAAATGTTTTTCTTGCTCTAACATACTATTTCAATCTATATATCCATTTCATCTCGCGAGTTTTACAGATGTCCAAAGTAAATTAAATTAGACTACAATTTACAAGTTTACTGTAAAACTTAGAGAGGGACATGTGGATCGGATATAAATAATGTGTTAGAGTGAGGAAAGCGTTTTATTAGGTGACATTGTTGTTGTCAAAATTAAAGTAAATAAATAATCTTTGAGTTTTTTGTTAAATTTTTATTAAAAATAGCTACAAAAATTTATATTTTGTACCTGAATACTGCACATCGATGGCAACAGATCCAAACGTATGTCAAATGTAAGTGAATCCATAGTCCAAACGAAAAGGCCATTAGTTAATGATCAAATTTAATCTTTTTCTAACATCTTCCAGTTGTTTAGCAGTACCGCAAAAATATTGTTGCCCCAGATGTAATATTTTATATTGTTCAGTAAATTGTTACAAAAATCCCAAGCACATAAAATGCTCTGAATCATTTTACAAAGATTGTATCGAAGACGAACTGAGTCTACGGAAATTGGAACAATCCGGTGAATCAACAGTTAGCGATGATGTTCGAAAAATGTACGACATTCTGAAACGAAACGGTTTGAACAGTTCTGAGGATGATGAAAATGGTTCGGATAATGATGAACTTCTTGATTCAGATGATGAGATTCCAAGTATGTTCAAAATGTAGTAGTAGTAGTATTTTCTTGATCCTTAGATAAAACTTCTGCTTTTTTTCTTATAGCAGCCGATGATTTAGCCGCTCGACTTAATGGTATTGATTTAGATGATGCCGAATCGGTTTGGAAAAATCTATCAAAATCCGAACAACAAGAATTCGAGAAAATAATCCAAAGCGAAGATATTGCAACAATTCTTCCAGAATATAATCCATGGTGGCAAGAAAAAACCAATTTAATAGAAGAACTTTCAAATAGCTCAACGAATCTATCATCAAAAGTACCAAAAATCATTGAAACTATTCCCGACTTTTCATCACTATCGACAAAACAACCGGCAGATTGTGTGCAAAATAATTTAATTAACATTTTGACAGCATACATTGTAACTGTACGATATTTTTACGGTGATCATTTGGACAATACACCAGCGGCATTAAATCATTTGATGTCGATCTGTCTCAATTTAAGAGAAAACGTAAATTTTGATGATGAACTACTGGCCATACAATCCGTAGCACAGGAATGCCAATGTCACGGACATTCTATGGACAATAAACAAATACGATTAATATCGAAGGATGTTCGGGATATTTTGCAGGGATCATGTGCCACAAAATCATCAAATTGCTATATTTTAGCAGCACTATCTGAAATTCATCAAATGATTATTGTATCGAAAAATGCTAAAAAACAGTCGATGAACAAATCAACAGGAGTCGAACAAGGTGATTTTTCAAAAAAATATCATTTTGATGTCAGTTTAACTGGTGATGGCATATTTGCTAAGAGCAAATTAAATTCTCTGCTACGGAAAGTCGAGTATTACCTATCGTTTACAAAAAGATTTAAATAAATTCTATATAAATAAGTTTATTGTATTTAGTAATATTTTATGTTATAATACAATTTTTGAAACTTTTTTCTTTTTTTTTTCTTTTAATAAATTTGTTTCTAAGAAATTATTGCTTGTTTTTGAAGAAATTATTAGATATGTGATTATGTGTAATTATATTGTTTAATATTCGGCCATATAAAGACTATAAAGACTATAAATTGTATGTAAGGAGTCAATTGCTTACTGAATTTTCAGACATTATTTATTGTACACTCTTCTGCTGCCCTAGGTAGCCAAAGAATACCGAGGAATTTATTAAAGATAGACATAATGCATCATCTGTCCATAGCCTTGAGAAAAGTTCAGACGAAAATACTTTCTTACTTTGGTGTACCAGAAAATATCAGCCCAACCGAAATGTCAAGTAACAAAACGTTTGGGAATAATGATTAACTATTATCAAGTGTTCAAACTACTGATCACTTATTAGTTCCGTTGTAGTTCCAATTAATGAAATGATCAATTGTAGAAAGAACGAAAACTATTTGCTTTCAAATGGATAAGATTTGCTGGCAAACATCCGGTTCACATCGTTTGGATAATCGGATATAACCATGAACTATACACATAAGCTTGAATAATTGAATTACTTTGCTTAAGGATTTTCTCACGGTATATGGTCGAATGAGACTGTGCCATTGGTGCACTGACAAACTCAAGTATTAGGAGTGGTATTTAATATATTGGAAGGTGATGACGTAATTGATCAGACATGTCTTTCTTCGACCATAAACTAGCAACAGAGTTTTAAACTTTTGAAGCCTACATTCCTAAGCAAGAAGTTATAGACTTCCTAAAAATAATTCTTCAAAAAAGCAGCAAAGACAAATTAGAACACTGACCACTTGGAGTTTATAACGAATGGAAATTTTAACTGACGACCGGTCATTTCCCTAATGAGTGATTAACATTTGAGCATACATAACAGGAGACCAAATAGTAACAGACTGAATGATTGATTTTATAGGGGGGATGATTCCGAAAATATCTCGTCGAACAATTTCAATTTGAGGAAAAAATCACCTTATAGTTAATAAAAATAATAATTTGCCCAAAATCATGTCACTTCCCTTCAGATATTCAGGAATTGTTGGAATTTTTACCATTTTGGAACGAAAGATGTGCTGAAAATTGTGCGATGCAATTGACCCGACAATATTGTCAAAATTTTAAAAATTACTAGAAAACATGTTTTTTTTTCCTTGTAATGTCATGTATAAGGGGTAAGAGGGGTGGTATAAAGTATAAGTATATGTATGTGTATTTGTGTTTTGTTTAATTATTATTATTATTATTATTTTAATATTATTGTTATTGTTATTATTGTTGCATAATTCGATTACAAATTTGTGTATATAGGGTGAGTGTATTTTGTTTATATGGAATCCAAAAAACGTGTTAAAAGTTAAAAGACATCAACTATATGTATGTATGAGTGACTAAATTTTTTAATCATATATATTTTGAGCAAATGTTTTCAATGTGTGTGTGTATTAATGTATTTTATTAATTCTTAAATACTGTAATGTTATTTATTGACAATTTTTTTTTTCTTTTTTTTTTCATTTTTGATCCAAACTGAAAGTTGTATTTAAAAAAATTAAAAATTGTAAACAAGCAAAATATTTTTATACAAATAGACAGAGAGAGAGAGGGAGAGGATCTAGCAAAAACAAAAATAGAATTAAACAACAAAAAAAGAAACTACAATATATCAAAGTTTCATACTCATATGTACAAGTAAAAGAAGGATTATTAAATTAATTATAAATTATAAATTGTTTTTTTTTTAATTTTTTTTTCATTCAAGTTACATTATTATCCCATTGTGTTATTAGGAAAATGAGACAGAGTAACGTAACTGCTAAGATTTCACTTGTAATTCATTTCGTTTCGTTTTAATGTAAAACAATATTTCGAAAAATATATAAATTTTTCAAATTGGGGCCAAATTGTTTTATATAAAAAAAAAATAAAACAAAATACTAAAATCAATATATTGTCTTATTAAATGTGTTGGTGTAATTATAGTACAATACAATTTACGACTATTAATTTACTATATTTTGTATGGTTTTTTTTCTTCTCTTGTGTAGCCTAATTAAATTTGGCACCCAAATATATATATACATATATATATACTTTATAAATTTTGTATAATACTTCTAATAATTCACTACAATTTGTAAAATATTAATCCTCCTTTATAAAGCTGGGAAGAATAACTTAAACATGTTTTTTTTTATAAGAATCACTTAATTATTCAGTTCACAAGTAGAAAAGTGTTTTTTATTTTTATTTAATTGCAAATAAGATGGTAGAAATTTCCAATTTTCTATCAATTTTATTGACATATTTTGTAAAATAGTCTCTGAAACAACTAAAATGACAATTGGACGAAACATAAAATAGAAAATCAATAAAATTGCCTAATCTAAGATTAGAAATATTAATTTGCCTTTAAGAATACACCACTGTTAGAGCAGAAGTGATTCCTGTTCGTTTTGATTAAAAATTAGTTGCTTGAAACAACAATAAAAAAAAAACAAAGGAGAAAATAGTTGAATAGTCCATTCTTTGTGTTGATCCATAGTACCCTCTACTTTCTTTCTCGATTTTTTTTGGTAGAAAACATACATTGAAATTGGAAAGATGTTTGAGGTAGAAATTCGTCAATTTTCAACAATATCAACTAAAGGTTTGCCAAAGTTTTCATATCCAAAATATATTCTATTAATCTTAATTATCTTCATATAGAAATAGAATTTCCAAAATTGAATTAAAAATTATTGTTGAGGATTATGCCTTCAAAAAGATGTCTCCATAGAAAGAAAAAAAATGTCGAATAGTGATTTTGATCGATTACTAATAGACTGGTAGTCTAATTGTAGTCCCAGCTCCTGGTATACATGGTTACTGCATCTCGCTGATTAAAAAAAAGGATTATTTATAATAAATTAGTTGTAAAGGTCACCACAAATTTTTACAAAAAAAAAAAAAATCCCCAGTATCCAATTCTTCTTAAAATCTATTATAATTTACTCCCAATTGCCATAAATGTTGTGACACTTTTCTGATTGTGTGAATAAATTTTATATATTTTTTTAATTTTGTTAAAAACTACACTCTATTTAAAAACACTGAAGAACGAAAAAAAAAACTCTAGGCAAATCATAAATGAGAGATTATACGCAAAACAAAAATTAAAAACAAAAAAAAAATATTAAATTTAAAATATTTAAGAAAGAACATCTACCATTTACAAATATAGTACTTTTTACAAAAAATTTCGGTTAAATTAAATAAGGCATCGTATGATATTACCCCATTAAATAAAGGAGAATACATACATAGTTTCAGACATGTATTTTTTTGTTTTTTTTGTTTTAATAATTTTTTTATTGCGATTAAACTATTTTTTTTTCTTTAATTTATTTGTAACTTTACAATATGTTTTTTTTTATTATTATTTGACACATTTTTCTTTTGACTTAACAATAATAATTGATATTACGACGGGGGAACGACATGATCACAACACATGTTTTTCTGTAGTTTTGATTTTGATTATTTTGTTAGTTTTTTTTTTTTTTTTCATTATTATTAATATTTATATATGAGATCTATAAATTTGGCACATATTTTAGAAATTTTTCTTTAAATATTATCGTTAATAATAATAAATTAGTTTTAATTTTTTTTTTAAAGAGGTAAATCAAAAAACTTTATGAAAATATTTAAGATTATTCTTTGAAAAGTGCATATTTAAGAAAAAGTGATTTTTTTTTTTATAAATATTTTATTTTGACAAAAATTTGCCCAACCAGCTGGTTCGTTTGTGCGATAAAAAATTAGAACAGACCGGAAAATTTTAGGTAATCAACTGTCCGATATTTTATGTTTTAGGAAAGATTGCCACAAGGGCTTTGCTTTGTTTAAAAAAAAAAAAAAAAAAATCCAAACTTCCTAGTTTTGATCTTCATTTTACTTACAGTTGCTCAAAAAATAATGTGTGCACTCAATAAAGTTAGAAATTTTGAATTTAATTTAAGGTAAGGTTTTCGAATGATTTTTGTGCTTAAATTAAAGCTCTCAGTACTCATTCAAAGACAAATAGAGAATGTTACAGAACGCAAAACGAGTATATGGAAACATTTTTGTAGTCTTATCAATTGTAATCGGCACTTGTCTATTATAAAAGTTTCGGATATTTTGATTTTAATGGACTGTACTTTTTCAAGGAGCAATAAAAAAAACATATTTTGTATGTCGATACTATTGAAAACAGTACAACAGCAAATTCATAAATGTTAAAGAGCAGAATTTTGTACTTAATCAAATCGTAGATCGTCTAGGGTGCATCTTATTCGTGAGCTGGCTGGACAGGGCTTAGCAATCTGTGATTATTAAACGTTAGATGGCATTTTATTTGTTTATGAACTAATTAAATTATTATGAACGAATAAAAAAACGGCGAACTCCTTTTTTAGAATATTGTAAAATATAAGATACCCGAATTGCATTCATTGCTAAAAACTAATTTGTTTTTTTTTATCTTTCTATTAAAATAGTTGTTTGGATAGTGTCTTTTTACGCAATAAAAATATTAAAAATGTCTTTTAAGCAATTTCTACTTATTGTGTGAAAATTCTGTGTAATATGCACTTCTACCTTGCACTTTTAACCTTTTGAAAAGGCATTTTATTTTGCAAATAAATTTCATGCACCGCAATGATGAATAAAATTACAATAAAAATAAATTGACCGATTTTGTTCGGCATTTTTGTTTTCTTCCGTCCTTGGGGTTTTCGTTTTCAAACTGGTGAAATGTATAAATAGAAATTACAGGATGATGATGATGATGTATAATGATAATCAACTCATAATAACAGCAAAATGAAGCAAAATTTCGTTTCAAAAATAATGATATAAAAATTTAAACAACACTGAAAGCCATATTTAAAAAGGGAGCTTCATTAAATATCATTCCATTTTAATTGGATGCAGCCCTAAGCTCGATTCTTTTTTTAAGCAATTTAAACGTTTGTGACATTGATCTCATTTGATATTGCAAAGAATTTGTCAATTCTTTTTGTAATTGTTGTACCTCCTTAATGTCCTTCCGTAAGTTTTGGTATTCATTCTTTACTTCTGTCATTGATTCTAGTAATTCCATTACGGAATATTCCCCAACTTCATCGCCATCCGCAATTAGATTTTCAAATTCATTTAGTTTCGATGCAACTGTATCAAGTTGGGTTCCGGCTGATTCAACCTTAAAATGTTATTAATTTGATATTAGAAAAAATGGAGCAAATTAATGGCATCGTGCAACATACGGATCTTTCTAATTTTGTTAAATCCTGTGTAGTCATTGTACGCTAACCAATAATTAAAAGAAAAACAAAAGGAAACGAACAATAATCTTGTTTAGAGCGACTTATATTAGTGAAATTTTAGAAACTCTTAGAGGTTTTTAGACAAAAATAAGAAAAAATGATACACACAAAACACACGATCGATAAAAATTTAAATATTTTATTTTATATAATGAAGTTGTCTGCAATCGGTTCATGCAGCTTGACATATTGACATGCTGATTTTACACCTCTTAAAAAAATAATATAACCCACCATTTTAAAAATCATGTGTCTTATTGAACGATTTGAGTGATTCAGATTATTTTCATTAAGTTAAATATCGTTCAAATTAAACGGGGATTGATAAATTTAATGTAAAATTTAGAAAGGGACCCATAAATTGAAATTGATGTGCATTAGAGCAGAAAAAACGATTTTCGGACATCATTGCTGTCAAAATAAAATAAATGATTAATTTTCTGAGTTTTTTTAAAAGTTTTTTAATTAAAAATTGCTAAAAATTGTTATCCGTAATTGGATCGAAAACAATTTGGTTGTTCGTATTGAGGAGTACTTGAATTCAGTAAGAGATCTCTACTTTTATATCGGCTATCCAAATACTACACCGCCACTAATGGCAAAATGTCGAAATCGTAATTTGTGTTCATCAAATTGGATTTAAAAGTCATCAAAATCTTATCTACTCGTACTTTGATAATAAAACCCGTATATATAATTTGTTCATTTCCACAAATCCACTTAATTATATGTGAATAACAAAATTAAACGGACATCATAGACGTACAAATCAAATTTTTTATTGGTTAGAAATCACTTTGGTTATAAATTCATCCCAGCAAGGAACCCTTGTTAAAAATCATAATAAAAAAAAACAAATCGGCAAAACTTCAAAATTGGTATGTTTTTCATGTTTTATTTAAATATCTTGAGTGGAACACAATCTCTTTATGTCGTAGGAGTATTCAGCAGTATATCTAAACTATTTACCAAGCAACATTCATTATTTCTAAAGAAAGATTTTAGATTCAAATTTAATTTAGTAAAAATGGGTCAAACACTATCGGAACCAATTACAGAAAAGGAATCAGCATACTGCCAGAATAATCTATACAGAGTGAGTATCAATTGTTATCTTAAAATTATCTTAATTATATTGTACTTTATTTCAAAGTAGGTTCATGTGAATTATCACCAAAGTGAAGGTCGCATGCTTCATTAGTTCATTAATTTTAATAGAGAGATTTAATGATTACATCATTAACCATACAACTGAAAATTAAATGGTTAACCTGTTTTTTTTTTTTTTTATTTTTCCTCAAATTACCTGTAATTTTGTAGTATTGTTGTGAATCGATTGAATATCTTTATATAAAATTTGTGTCGTGTCATTTATTCAAAAAATATTCTATTTATATATATCTAGACTACTCACAGTATAATCAATTATTATGTACTAATACTATTTAACCTCTGTACCTGCCTAAATTGGTGCATTTCGTTTTGGCAAAGCTATAAAAATTGAGTACTTTTTTGATTAATGTTTTGTTATGGATATTAATAAAAAAAAAACATTTAACTTGGGGTAAGGATACAAAGAGTTATTTTATGTAAGTCACGAATCAGGAATTACAAATCATTTGTATTCATCAGATTGTACCTGAACTTTGTATGCCTACATTGGGTTCCAAGGAGCAGATATGTTTATTAAATTAATTTATTCTAGGTATTAGCCAGTTTAATTATTTGTTTGTTGGAGTTTACAAACTTCCTACAATCTCATCCGAGTTCTCCATGAATATATCACTTTCATAGTAAATTCAAGTATTGAATCCTAATATTTCATGTGATGCCTAACAAATTGTAGCTCCAATTAAATCCGCTAAGCACTAATGACTAATATTTCATTTGATTTATTGATAAAAATAAATATGCGTGTGGCCTTCGCCATTTTTAGAACATAATCTTAGGTATATAATATTTAAGGTTTAGAAGCACGACAAGAAAAAAGTCAAATATAATTGAAGTTTAGTATCCTGAATTAATATTTTATCCCCAATCTCATATAAGTTCTAAAGGCCCATTGATCTGTTGCTGAGGGCTGAGAGAATCTTTTCCTATTCTTTATAATCAATTAATTTTATTATTTAAAATTTTAGGTTGGCTCCAGTTGTATGCAAGGATGGCGAATTCACATGGAAGATTCCCATACACATATTTTATCGTTACCAGATGATCCGGCCGCCGCATTTTTTGCCGTATATGATGGACATGGCGGCGCAAATGTAGCTCAATATGCTGGACAGCATTTGCACAAATTAATTGTAAAACGACCTGAGTACAAAAAAGACATTGAAACCGCAATGAAAATGGTATGTACATTTCGATTGTCGAATAATTTCTGTTTTTATTCCCGATTTTTTTTCGTTGATCAATTTCATGGTAAGAAATATTCAAGGCATTTTTAGAATTAGATGACGTCATGCTATCAGATGAAATAATGAAGGGTGAAATGGCTGGTTCCACAGCTGTTACATGCTTAATTAAAGATAATAAATTGTATTGTGCTAATGCGGGTGATTCCAGAATGATAGCTTGTATAGATGGAAAGGTAGTAGACAGACCATTGAAAACTGACATTTTAGCTAAATTAGAGGAATCTGTACATTTTCAGGTAGAAGTTTTGTCCATAGACCATAAACCAAATAACATAGATGAACTAAAACGAATTCGAGATGGCGGTGGATTTGTTGAACACAATAGAGTTAATGGAAACTTAGCATTATCTAGAGCGCTAGGCGATTTTATATTTAAGCGAAATAAAAACAAAATCCCAGAGGACCAAATTGTCACAGGTCGGTTATGTCATGCAAAGTTCAAATAATTATATAACCAATTGGTTTCGTCTCTCTCACAGCAAATCCAGATGTTCAAGAACGTGAAATAACTGAAGACTGGGAATTTGCAGTATTAGCATGTGACGGCATTTGGGATGTACTTTCAAATGATGTAAATGATTTATGACAAATTTATTCGATCGTATTGAGGAATATTTTATTTTGTTTTTTTTTGTTCTGTTATCGTTGTAGGATGTTGTGAACTTTTGCCGTGAACGAATAGCAGCGGGCCTATGTCCGGAAGAAATCTGCGAACAATTGATGACGTGCTGTTTGGCACCCGATTGTCAAATGGGTAATCTTGGCGGTGACAATATGACAGTTGTGCTTATATGCTTTCTACACAATAAACCGTATGAAGAATTGACGGCTCGTGTGTCGGCATCACTTGAAAAAATGTTCCCAGATCATGAAAACAATGACAAATCTAATGATAATTCAGATTCAGTTCCAGATTTGAAATAAAAAAAATTGTTCCATTTATGGACATTTTATGTTAATCAAACATCAAAAAAAAAAAAAAAACACCAAGCCACCAAATTTTCTATATTGTTTTTCTTTTGTTTTAGTTCATTTTTCAATTTTATGAGTGTGTGCTAACTCATCCGTACCTTATTTAAAATTATTTTGTTGGTCTATTATTTTATATAATATATTTATGATTTAAGAAATTTTGTTGTTATATTTCAAAAGACAGTTTTTTATTACATAAGGCGTAGATTGACGAATGTAAGACGTAAATCTATTTTTTAAATCGAGTTCTAATAGTAATAAACCCATTTTGTAAAAACTGCAGTGATTTGGCTTTTTATTCCGTTATATAAATAAAAACCTCCTCTCTGCATTAGTGGACACGCCCATGCAACTAGAATAAATAAAAACTCCCGGATTACAACTTCTTACACTGTTTTTTTATATTATATACTGTTTTTATATGTATGGACATTAAAAAAAATATTTAATTCAATACATTTATAAATTAATTTCAGAATTGTACTTTTGTCCCATTTAACTGACTTATAATTAATGTACGCGATTGTTTTTTTTTTTTTTTAGATTTCATCCAAATCAAACGAACATTTTTGTTTGTTTGTTTTATTATTATTATTATTAATAATTATTATTATTATTATTATCAACTCTCATCAGAATCGACAACTGAAAATACAAAAGCCATACAACCAAATCGTAGTAATGAACCATGAAACAAAATGGCTGTGCCTTCCCATCCATTTATTAATGTTGGTTGTGATTTGCATTTACATATTGGTAACTCTGGGGCAGCCATTCTATAAAAAAAAACAACAACAAAATTAATATTAAATAGCCAACTAATTACAATTCGATTAAAAATTACTTTAAGGTATCGTCAATTTTAATTTTTGGTCGGGCAAGACCACGTTGGCGATCGACAATTTTCCGTACATTTTCATAGAATGCTTTTGGATCTTCAATGGGTTGCCGGGCCGGCGTTGGTGGATGTTCAGTAAAATCGCAAGTATATATTTGTCCATTTACTTCGGTTCCAAATTCCGAATAGTTGAGTAATTCGAAACTTTGCGTTATCTAATGACAACATTTTAATTAACATTAAGAAATAAAATCTGGAATTTCTATTAATTACATCGTCATAAAATATTGTCGCATGATTGGTCGATATGTTTGAGCATTGTCCAATTGTTGACAATTGAAGATCACTTCCTGGTCCAGCGCCAATTGTAAAATTTCGATATCGCATATAAACCGTTCCGTTGATTGATTTATTTGTGTACCAACTGTAACAGAGCATTTAAATTAGATACCAACATTGAACCATACACGTACGATAAAGTTATGGATTTCAAGAAAAAGAGCCACGATTGGTTCCTTTGAAATAGTAGAAGCAACAACCGTACCGGTTTGAAAGACTCCGGGGTCATAAAAATAGCAATAGAATTATTACTGGACTCGACACACGACTAAACACATAAGCAAACAAACTTACCGTTTTCCATCCAAAATATCTCCAACCGGCGTCAACACCGCTCGAGCACGAATTTTTGATTCTTTAATGGGATATTCCAATCGGGCAGCTATCGTTTTTGCTTTTTCTTCATCCGTTTTCAGTTCATCAAATCCATTGCTAAAGTAAAAGTTGTCCATTCTCTTTCGCTTAAAATCAACATCAACATATTCTCTAATTGGACTAGGCGATCGTGAACGTTCGTCATTTGTTCCTGTACTCGAAAATTTTCTGGCAATTCGTTCAATATCTTCTTTGGTTAACAATTGGCTGGGCAAACACATGCTATTCGGATGGCGTCTTAATGCATTGCATATTGAATTGGTGGCAGTTTGCTCTTGATAGTTTTGAACGATATCTGGATTTTCATCGATAATCTGTTGAAGACGTTGAAAGGCAAGCAATTTTACCAGCGACACATCTAAAAATCGAAGTTCACGTTCAGCTTTAACCACCTCGTCATTTATGTTTATCGGTTTTTCATCCGATTCCATTGTTTCGTATTCCATTTTCGTATCTAAATCATCTTTTTGATTATTAATCTCCTGCATCTCATAGGGACTGTCCATATCATTTTCCAAATCATCGGAACTATTAAATTTAACAATTTTTTCATTTGCTTCCTGTAGTGCATTTAATTCGTCGTCAATCATTTTGGCCAAATCTTCGTGAATAAATTCGTGAGCAAAACCTTTTTTGTAAACAGCCTCACATCGTAGTACGTCCCGGAGTGATGGCAACAGAGATGGTGGATTTTTATAGTGATACTCTATCATTGGTGGTATTTGGACACGGTCGCGTGGTGATGTTTTCACTTTAAAACGAAATGGTGGATTTTTACTATGGACTTTTCGGAAAAAATCCGCTTTCACTGTGTCCTGATCGAGCGGACCATTAAAACGACTCCATAGTTTTATTCGTTCGGTGGCTGATACCGATGAGACGAGTTTCCAATCCTAAAAATGAATTTATTTCTTATTAAGTTTTAGACATTTTCTTATTAATATACCAAATATACCAAACGACAGAATGTACAAGGGGGCTTCGTTCAACAAGTCGATATAATTATGTGAAGAGTGACAATACAATTTATTTGTGTGACCGAGTAACATAAAAATTTATAAGTACGGTATGGTGACGCCATACCCGATAGTTGGTGTATGATGGAAAGCATCTGGCTTCCGTACATTCTTATTTGAAGTTATTGGACTTTGCGCAATTTCTCAATAATAATAATTTTAAGATTTGATTGCTCACCAAGCAAATACGCGCAACTGCGTTATGTTCTTATGGTTAGTTTGTTTATATTACAACGAAGCCAATTAATTATTTGTTTATTATAAAAGTATAAACATTTTTTACAATATATTTTGCGTATGTGAGCGATTATAAGAAATCCCTGCAAACCATATTTATTATTATTATTATTTAATCTCGAACAATTGTATGGTTTTGTTGTGGATGTCTTATTAAAAATGTGCATGTGCCAATGTGCTCTCGTATTTGCCAACAACGACTTATTTCGTATACGAAGTATATCGTATTTGGTGGCGGACGTGAACAGTTTGAAAATAAACGCAGAAAAAAATGTCGGATTTTTTTTTAATATTTAGTTTCAGTAATTTGAATTCATTAGAAAATTGTGTGAGTGTTAAATAAAGAAAAGCAGCACCATCGAGCCATTCGACAATAGTTCATTGATAGCAAAATCTTAAGACATTTTTTTAATTTCTATTTCTTTTGTTCGGTATTTTTTTACTTAACATGGATCCGCAAGAATTTACGGTTATCGACTTACGGGCTATTAAAAATGTAATACTACTATTAAAATCATTTCTTTCGAAAATATATTATTGAAAGTTTTTTCATAGCTCCATATTTTCGATAATATTTAGGTCAAGGTTAAAAGGTTTTTTTCTACAAAACTGAAATCGTGACTTTACTGAGCATTTTACTCTAAAAAAAACTATAATAAAATATTCCTTTTTTTTCTGGACCTGAAGTATTACAAAAAAAAACTCAACACCATTCTTTTTAGCTTTAATATTTTATTGTGTTAGTCATATTGTTGAGTAACTCCTTTTTTACCCTTTGACAAACATTTGTTTTTCACAATTGTCTACTACCTAGGCCATTGACCCATTTGCCTCATCTCCATTACCAGGGTAATGTACCGGACGGTAATTTACTGTTGTAATTGAAACGATCAAAGTACGTTACTGGTGTCAAAAAAGGTCTGGATTAGACATTACTGTTGATAAACCATAACATAACATAATTGGAAATATAACTTTAAAAATTTATTAAAATAACATTTTCTTTGGTTTCTTGTCGTTTTTTAAAATTTTCCATATAAATGATGATAAAACTCTTATATTTTCCATTTTGACTTCATTAAAAAGGAAGAAAATAGAAAAAATGTCTCAAAATTACTAAAACAATTTTGACGTTTCACATTTACTATTACCCGTGTACAATTTCTCGTGTAAACTCACTACAGTAAACCACCCCTATATAAAGGTAGATTACCACCGGTAATAAGACTATAATGGAGATGAGGTAATTGATAGACAACCGGTGTCCTAATTGCTTAGATACACCACATAACACAAAGAATTAGTTAAAGACTGTCCTGGGACGACGAACGGTTTATGCCAACTACAGCAACAACAAAGTTGTAGAGGAAATATTAAATATTCAATAAAAATGATTACAAATAAGTAACTTACAATAAATTGTTCTGGATGATTAGGGCACATCCATAGTCCAGTAGGTAATGCGGTCATTGGCGGATCAAGGCAGTCCTGAAAATTGAATAAAATAACATATATCAGCATTTAGATCGGCTATTGTTAATTGCTTCATAAATCAAGGAAGTTCTAGAAAAGGTATTTTTTTTTAAATATTTAAATTTGGTTTTCTTACTTTTTCTATGACACATTTAACATTTTATGAACATTTATATCAACGCCTTCTAAGTAAAGATAGAGTTTAAGTAATAAAATCACAGTAAATTCTATTTTCAAAAAATCGTTAACGAAAATTTCAACAAATATCATAAATTCACAGAACAGAACCGAACGATTCAAATTCAAATCAAAAATAATTTTACATATAGTGATTTCTTTACCTGGTGAAAAAACAATGGACAATAGTCACATGCAATTAGTGGCGCCTTTTTGCAAGATTTTCTACAGTAAAAACATGTTTTGGCTGGTAATGGGACAAGACCTTGTGCATCAAGTTCATGAGGTTTAGATTTGTTGTTGCTTTTATTTACTTTCTTTGCTCCATTTTTGCCGCTCGGTTCAACTAGAAAATGATCATTTTTATAATATTAGACCATAATGTAGAAATTAAATTTAAAATTGATTGTTACTTTTATCGGTGCCCGGAAATTGAACAAATATACTCATTTCTCGTGGCAACTCAAATTGGCGTGGATTCATGATTGATGCAGCTTTAATAAGTTCATCAAATGGTGTAGGCTTTTTCTTCGGTTCAATCATAAGAGATTTATTATTCGCTTTTTTATCGGTCATACTGCTTGTATCGCTACAGCCGGACATACGAGAATTACTTCGATTTCTTAAGTTTCGTTTTCCAAGAGGATGAAACTTATCGGATTCAATGTTAGCTGATGGCGATGGTGTATCGGTACGAAAATTATCTAAATTTTGCTCTAGTGTTGAAAAACGTTCATTTGTACCAAAATTTGTTTGTACACTCTTTTGTGTCATGCGACAATTATGGCACAACCAAAGTCCAGATGGAATATCTTCTTCGTATAAAGGGGGATCACTACAAATGACAAATAGTAATATTTTTTATATGTAAATTGGATATGTTTAGTATACTGGCATCCAAGATGAAAACTGGATGGACATTTATCGCAACAAATTAGATCTCCCCCTTCTTGGCAAGCATCACAGCTATCATGGTTGTGACCTCGTCCTGGACGTTTATAGTAAGAATGAATTTCTTTTTTTGAGATTGTGTTTGGTTTTTCTGGTCCATGAGGGTTTAGTAGTACCTGAAGTTCCTGAAAATGTGCAAAATTTGTGAAATATAGAAAACTAGCTGTAAACGTGAATGTAAACTATTTCAATTATAGTCAACGAGTTTACGTACAGGCATAAGATCACCGCCTGTATCTAAATCATATTCCAATTTAGACATCACAGTTTATTATAAATAAAATTAAAATAGATTAAAATATAGTGACTTGTTTGTCAATATTTTTCTTCTTAAAACTATGTGACAGTTTGCGTTCGCGGGACCGCGGAAAGAAGTGTCAAATCCACTCAGATATAAATGGCGGGAAATGAAAATCCTTTTCATTAAGATAATTACGTTTAAATATATTGTATAATATTGAATTTTATCAAAATAACTAATAATTTAAAAGGTATTTATTTAAATAGGAATTTTCCAAAAAAGCTTCATGCAAATTTATAAAAACGTCAACTGTGGAAAAAGATGTACGTTTAATGTTATATACGCTTCTTATAAGGTAGAGTGTGTTCAATGCTGTGGCTTTTTTGTTCAGCGAATTTCTTTTTTTTCGAAGTATTTAAGCATAATTAAAATACGAAATCGCATAGTCTATGGTACTATTTCGATACAACAAAAAATTATTTATTTCCATAATTAAACGTGCTTCGTTTGAAACTGCTTGAAAATTGAGCCAGAGATGTCATATGTCAAATCAAAATGTCTGACCGAATTGAATTAATCGAAAGGTTTTGGTGATATCAGTTTTTGTTGTTAAATTATCCACAAAAAAAACTATGAATAGTGAAATATTTTTAATAGTTTTTATGTATATATGGTGATTTAGTTTTAAAAAGTATTAAAAATAAGGAAAGCGAAAGAATGGCTCGTGATTATGATCATTTGTTTAAATTGCTTATAATCGGAGATAGCGGTAAGTGGGCGAGGTTTTCTTTTATAATTTAATTGAAAGTGATCTCAATTATTATTACTAAGTTGTTTTTTTAATTTTTAATTTTTATTACTAAGTTGTTAATTATATGTTTAACTTGCAACTGTATAATATATTTTAATCCTTATTCTCGTAATTTCGATTTAAAAAAAATGTAATCCCAAAAAATTCATAAGATTTTTTTGTGTCAGACGTCAGACAAACCAAAATTAACAATTAAGACTTAACTGACCCAACTAAAATAACCACAATAATTGTGCTTTGTCATAAGAAAAAATGTTTTTTTTTTAATGTGATGTGGAAGGCTTACTTTTCTATAAAAATATAACACAAATATGCTTGAACTTCTGATAAAAATCTGTTTCTAATGTGGTTCGCACGTACCATAGAACAACTACTTAATTAAAAATCAGAGATTAGTCATGATTTCAGAAAAAAAATATAACAAAAAACGTTGGTATCATTATTTATAAATAAAGTAAAATTTTTTTTATCATAATCAACAAAGAAAAAATATAATTTATAAAAATCATATGCTACAAATAAAGTAGTAGCGATTTTCTTAATGTACATCAGGGAGGTTTGTATTACCGTCCAATATATCTCTCAATATTACAATTATTCTCTTTAATAAAGGTATATCTTTCTGTGGAAAAATGTGTATTGATTTTTCTTTTACTGCGTACGTCAGACTTTCCTGCGGGTATCTGAAATTGCCTGATGTAGCCAATCGCTAATGTATAATGTTGGAAATATCATTGAATTTAAATTCTCTTATGCTGGGGGGCATTCTTAAAATACATATACTTGAGTTCTTTGTTGTTTCTAAACATTAAAGGAGCATTTTAGAAATTGTTTTAATGTGACCTTCTTTTCTTTTTTTTTTTACAAACATGTTGGTAGCATGCTAAACAGCAATCAATCCTCAAGTAAATAATCAATATAAAAATAATTTATTGCATAATCTGGGTTTTGGTATTTGTTTTATTAGCAATATATGTAGGGTTTCCCTTCAATAAACAGTATCTACACATATTATGTTACAACACCAATTTATTACATTAATATGTAAGAACAATACATGTATCTTCTTAGGTTTACCACAAAATCAATGAAACAAAGTTATTAGATAATCATAATCGAACAAAATTATATGTTTTGGTACTCCAAATCGTTTATTTGACTGGAATGGAATATCGAATAGTTTTTCAGTAAAAATATAAACTTGCCAATTTTTTGCCTACCTTGTTCACGTAACAAGTAGTAGCATTTTGTAGAGGCTCTATCATTATTATCGACAGACAACAAAAGATCTCTTAGCCTGAACAGTTGTTTTTTAAATAATTTTTCGTTGTTGGTTCAAAATTACCCTCTATCCAACAAGCTTCCCTCTGAAGAGATTTGGTACAATAAACTTCTGCTTCCGATAAAGAAAACTAAACAATTTAAACATTGGGGGAGGGGGATTGACTTTGTTCACAACCCATTACATACTATATTAATTCAATAATGTTCTCCAATAATAGGCGTGGGAAAGTCTTCACTGTTAATTCGTTTCTCAGACAATATGTTTTCTGGAAACTACATAACCACAATAGGAGTAGATTTTAAGATTCGCACAGTAGTAATTAATGGACAACGCGTTAAATTACAAATATGGGACACAGCCGGACAGGAGCGATTTAGAACAATAACAAGCACGTATGTCATAACATTTATTAATTTAAAATCGATGATTTTTATTTATCTATTGTTATGGTTCGATTAGTTATTATAGAGGCACACATGGAGTTATTATAGTATATGATGTCACAAATGGGGATTCATTTGCAAATGTTAAGCGCTGGTTGCAGGAAATTGAACATAACTGTGATGTCGTTAATAAGGTTTTAGGTAAATATTTCTTTCATATACAATGTTTTTTGATGCTGACACACGCACCCACACACACACACACACACACACACACACATTAATCAATATTTATAGTTGGTAATAAAAACGATGATCCAAATCGTAAGGTCGTTATAACAGAAGATGCTCAACGTTTTGCCAAGCAAATGGACATTCAATTGTATGAAACATCAGCCAAAGACAATATCAATGTAGAAGAAATGTTCCTTAATATAACGGAAAAGGTGTTGCGACATAAATTACTGCAAAATGCCCAAAATGCCCAGCAAACAAATGAAACGATTAATTTGAAACGGTCGCATGGGAAAAAGAAGAGTAAATGTTGCTAGCTCTGTATAATAGGTAATTCGTATATTATATACCTATCTATATATATTTTTATTAATTTATATATACATAACACTATACATATATATACAAACAAATTAATAAAAACAAAAAACAAACAAACAAATAATTCGAATATATTAAAAATAAAACATTTAAGTATAGTAGGTATATAAATATTATGTAAATTTTTGTGGATGTTTGTATATAGATGCGAGTCGTATTGCTTTTGTTAATATTATTATTATTATTTTTTTTTAAATAATACCTACCTAAACGAATATTAGTTTATATCAATTTAGTAGTCAAATATTGCAAGACTATATTTAAGGGACAATATCAAAACTCGTACAAAAACAAAACAAATTATTAACTAAACAGCGATATTAAACACGTATTATAATCAATTAAAAAAAAAACAAAACAAAACGTGGTTTCAAAATATCTATTCATAGCGATAAATTTATCCACATCCACTACTATGATGCAGATGTTGCAGATTTATGTTGTTTAGAAAATTCTTTTCAATTCCAGCATAATATTGAAATAGCTAAAAGTTCGGCTATTTTTTAAACAGACAATAATTATGCTACTTGAAATTTAACTAAACGACATTCTTCTATATTCCATATGACTGGGCAACATCACATCTCTAATTAGTAAAACTTCCAGCATCTATTAACTCACCCTCCCCACCCATAAAGACATTGTTAATGTTATGTTTTTTTTTTTTTTTAAATTAATTTTTTGGCTGTTTTTCCAATTATTGTAATTTGCTTTTAACATACCAGTGACCAAACAAAAGCATTTTAGCATTGGGATAAATTTAAATGTATTTTGTAAATTTAAAAAAAGTTCAATAAATTTTCACTTTTTTATTTTGATATGTGTTTTCACCAATAATTACTATTTCTCTATTATGATAAAGCAATTAAATGGCCTGTAGCATTGTAGCTTTCTAGAAACACTCCCTGTAGAAACGTCGTCCTGTAGAAACCGATAAGAGTGTACAGTTTTAAGGCGTAAATATTGAATTTTATATAGTGCAATAGGGGGTAGCTTTCTAAGTTTTTTCAGAATAATGTTCCTTTATCATTTGGTCAAAGTCCCATAAGACTGCCGTGAGAAAATCTTAATCTTCATACAAAATATATATAGTGATGAAGAAAATGCACTTTTTTTGTATTTAATCATATTTCGTGCATGCTATGAAAATCTTTATTTACAGGAATATTGTATACACATTGCTGATAAATTATTAGACACAATCGAAAGTTTGTTCTGGTGAAAAATGTTTTTAACATCGGTGCCATAGGAAAAATGGCAAAATTTATTTACAATATCTACAATATAGACAGAAGGCACCTAACAAAAAGTGCTGTTCCAGATATTTGTAGATCATTTAATTCTAAATAATTTAAAAAAAAAAAACTTGATTTTGGTAGTAAATAAAAAAATTGGTCTAGTTTGCAAAAAAAAAATTTCTCTAGATTTTCCCACGGAATTCTTGTTGAACTTTGAACAAATGATAGAGGAACACGGAACTTACCTATTTAACAGTTGCTTAGAGGTTTTTAAATTAGGGTTAGATATAAAATTCAATATTTATGCCTAAACTGTACACGTCACCGGTTTTTACAGTACGGCTCTGGTGTGTATCTAGAAGTCATTGCCTGTAGCCTGTGGTACGAAGGTAAAAATAAAAAAATATTTTTGAACAAATTGAATTCTATGTACAAAACATAAGAAATTGTAGTTGACCTTAGTAAGTAGTAAATTTAGAAATATTTCTCTTGTGTATGTGCACAGAATACACATCGAAGAAAAGGGGAAATATTGAAAAGTGTTGAAAAAAATTGGAAAAAACAACCCCAACTGTACGATCAAAGAGACTTCATGTGTTATTTACTATAAACTTCTTCATAACTTCTTAGAGGATTGAATTCTAACTTCTCTAATGTATGTTCCTTCTAGGAACTTGAATATTTCTACACACCAAGTATTAGTATCCAAATAAAAATGTCATTTGTAAGAAGAAGGGAAAAAGTAGTTATGTTGGTCTCAGATGATTCATACGAAACATTTTTTTCTTTGAATACTGACATTTGATTTGAAAGAAGATGATTTATGCACTAGATTGACAATTAAGAAAAAAAAATTTATGGTATAAAAAAATGTTCTATAATTCGAAAATTAATCAGACACTTATTCTAAAATAAAAAATGGCGAACACAATATCTCTTGACAATTAATTTGTAATAACTTTTTAATGATACCGAGCCACCGGATAGTTTCTTGATTGTCTACACGAAACCAATGCATCGCCAGCCGTTCCCTGTGGACATTTACATACGGCCAAATGACGTTTCGGTTCACATATTGCACCCGTTCCACATTGTCCCAAACATGGATCAACACATGTATAATTAATGCACGCTCGATTATCTGAGCATTCGCCGTCACTTTGACATTCACCCCGTACACAGTGTGTCAAAGAATTGCCAGTATATCCGGGGAAACAGGTACATACTGGACGTTCTTTACGTGTATTATCATAGCCCGGTGTACATTGTGCATTTGTTCCACATGGATTTGGATTGCATAAATCCTCTTCGATTAGGAAATTCCATTAAAGAACATATCAATTAGAATTCGATTAAAAATACCTTTTGTAAATGGTCTACAGCTAACAAATGGATCACCAGTCATATCTTTAGGGCAGCTACAAACTGGTGTTAAACCTCTTAAGTTACAGTCAGCATTAACGCCACATGAGCCATCGCAGGGATTCTTACAAATTCCATAGTAACAAGCTGGTCGACCAGCTGGACAATCACGATCACCATAGCATTCGGGACGGCATTCTGTATATGGACTACCAATAAAGCCCTAGATTTAAAATAAATCAGCCATATTGCGTTTAACAGGATATGTAAAGAATTACCTTAGGACATTCACAATTAGCACGATGATTTGACAGACGATTACACTGTGCACCTTGTCCACATTGCGAACATGCTGACATACATTTGAATTCTTTGCAAAATTCTTGTGCTCCACATTCACCATCACTTTCGCATTCGTGACGACAACCGGTCAATGGATTACCGGTATATCCTTTGAGGCAGGAACATGTCGGTACACTATTCACCACTTGACAATTAGTATTTTGGCCACATGGGGTTGGATGACATTGTTCCTCTGTAATTAATGTTAATTAAGTTGTTTTGTGGTGATTAGATAAATATTCGCCATTGCAATTTTCTCTGAATCATTTTAATTGCCGCCCATGCGGATTTTTGTTTGTTTGTGTTTTTTTTTTAGTTACTATTTTAGTATTGTTTTGATTTTCTTATGAATTTTTTTTTATCTATCTCAAGGTGAGACTGTGTTGTGGGTTGGTTATAGATGTTACGTTTCAATTCAAGTTCAATGAAAAAGATTCATATTTATTGTTATCTAATAAAATTAATTGTTTTGTTTGTCTATAAGTTTCTATTGTTAATGTTCTGACATATGTATTAAGAATATTAAGATAGATATGCATGTAGGTTGATAATAGTTTTTTTTTAATTTTACCTGGATCGGATATATGGCAGACACTAAATGGATCGCCTGCGTATCCAATTGGGCAACTACAAACAGCAACGTGATTACGTACCTAAAAGGAAATAAAAATAATATTTTTATTTGTTGACTTTAATATCCTTTTGTTTTTTTCTTGTAATTTATTGTAATTACTTCACAATTAGCATTTGTGCCGCACGTTCCAATACATGGATTTACGCAATTTCCATTCCGGCATGACATGTCACCGCGACATTCGGCATGATCTAAACATTCAGCACGACGACAGTAACTTAATGGATTACCACTATGACCGGGTGGACACGAGCAAACCGGTCGTCCGCCTTGTGTTTCCTGGCACATTGCATTTACGCCACACGGATTACGTGAACAACCTTGACCTATGATTTTGTTCGTGTAGATATTTTCGATTAAAATGGGGTGGATAGAACAGAAAATTGTTTTTATGCCTGGATTCTAATATTTACACCATTTAAAGGTACAATTCTTGTCCAATTATTAAATAACATTTCAATTGGTTACATTAAGGTAAATATACAGAGATTTTCGCTTAAAAACAATTTTTCTTTTCTAGATTTTGGAATTTTAAACTAGAAAGGCCTCATTGATTATAATTTTTTACTAAATGATTACAAATTTTAGGTAGCGATGTCGCAGGCCAGAAATTTAATTGATTATTGAAAGCATTAATTAATTAAATTAGTTTTTGAAAAGAAATTTTAAATTAAATTAATTAATTCTGCTGTTACAGAGTTTTAAGAGATTCCTTTACCTTGAATTTTGCGCAAGTCTTACGATTCTTGTTCAATACAAAAAAAGAAGATTTGCAGAGAATTCCAGGCATTATGTTTGGTAAGAGATCTCCTAATACGCTCTGACATAAAATCGAGTGGTGAAACTACAATAAGAGACTAAAAGTGATGAAAACTCTACATTTCGAAACTGAGAAAACAGAGAAGTTTCATATTCAGAAATTTCTATATAGTAATTAGAACATCACTCTGTGCCCTCTCAGTTTCTTATAACTACCATCTAAATATTATGTTAAATATTACTATGTATTACTAGTAACTACTGTGCCGCCGTTTGCATTTTGCGTGCTTTGATCTGTTATTGTATATTCCTCGGCCAAAGCTGTATTAATCACTTTTTGCTGTGTAAACGGTGGAGCAATTTCAATTGCTGGTCGATTCACTATCCTTTGCTCTGTATTTGTTGTATATGTCGTTGTGTACTGATGTTGTTGTATTTGGTGATTTTGGTTAGTTTTACATATTTCACATACTACAGTACCGTCTCTGTTATATACAACATTATTACTGGTCATACCTAGTGTTGTCCATACTGATGTCAGTATAATTGTTATAACAAGAATAGATGAGGACGTTTTCTATAAAGAAAATGTAGTTCGTTGAATATTTCTATAGTTTTGATAAATTTTATGTTGGCCACCAACTATTGGGTGCCTAAATTTTATCAAAATAGTTATTGACTATATTTAATAATCGTTGTTTCACCTATTCTATTCTAATTTAATATTTTGCATACATAATACATTTTACTTAACAATTAGAGGAAAAAAAAATGTGATCTCTAAAAATATACTCAGAATTCAAAATCAAATCAATCAATTCTTTAAAAAAAAATAAAAAAATAATCTAAAAATGTAATAAAAAAAATATTTAAGTAATAAAAAGATGGCTGTAATGTAACAGCACTTTGAAAAGAAAACATTTTCGAAATAATATACAATTAAAGTAAATCACATCACACTAGAATTCGAAATTTTTATCTTTGGACGTCTTAATGGGGCTATTATTATATGACATCGGCAAAGATCTATACAAAATCTAATTTCCATTACATATTTCAATAAAAAAAAATTAAAAAATGCCACTGATACACACACACACACACATACACACGGTGTGCCAGCCAGACAATTTGGAGCTTAGTTTTAATCCTTCATTATTTATTATCATTCATTCACCATATCATTTCCAATTATATGGCTTCTTAAAAGGTGTCGCGCTTTATCGATAGTTTTGCATTTGCATAAATCTTTGCCAACTGCCGAACTTGCGATAATATATTTGGAAATGTACGTATATGGATCTTATCTTTTGAGAAAATAATTAAATACCTTCTTTCCTACCGATCACTGAATGATAATAACAATAAAGATGTGTATTTTATGTTTTATTTTTTTATGATCCAACTAATTTTTTTACGTAACACTAAATATCAATAAAATTCTTATTACATCTTTTTTATTGACGATTACATTTTTACTAAGCAGTACCTACTGAATGATATTTTAGATTTGAGCATATAAATACATGAATAAAACTTTAATATAGTTAAATTTAGTAGTACAGTTTTGGGATATGGCATCGTTAAATTATTTCATATTCAATATTAAATGAGCCTTGAAAGGGTTAATTTTGATTTTTGCTAAATAGAATATTTTACAAAAAATGCTCAGAATAGAAAAAATACGTAATTTGGAAATCTTAACGTTACGATCAAGAAAGTTGATAATATAAAATTAAAAAAAAAAAAATGGCGGTCAATAAACGCCACAAAATATTGAATAATTTTAGTTGGCAAAATAATTTCTAGAACTAACCCTCTAAGATAAGGTAAGATAACAAATACAAATCAATCGAAGAGCATTTGCATCTATTATTTAAAATCGTATTTTTTATTTGACCAACAGATTTGTGTTCTGTCCAATTAGGAATTTTAATTTGTTAAAAATTGATTCATAAGTAACAGGGAGTGTATTTAATTTACACGAAAATCCTGCAATTTTTGATGATAATTTCCACCTAATAGAAAATTGTGTTTACCTTGAAAAATATAAAAATTTAAATATTTTTTTTTTTGTTTACTTCCTCAATTTATTTACAAAATGACAATACCCACTAATATTTGTTAACGATTTGCTTGAAAATTTTATTCACCTGACTAATTGTCTATTTTTATTAAATCAATGAACTCATTATTTCTCATTTTATTATAAATATACATAAATGGATATTTGTTTGAATATTAATTGGGGCCGCGTGCATCATACGAAAAATTTACTTAAAACACACATATTGACATTGGCACTAATTTCTATATTATTTAACACAGTTTTAATTAAATAAATTATATAAACATATATATATATATATTTAAAACTCACCACCATCTTTACTACTGGTTTATTGCTAATAATAATAATAATAATAAAGTTCGTTTTGCGAAAAAATTTCAAATAATAAAATTTTGATTTATTTCCCAATAATCAATTTGTGTAAATTTGTTTCGACCATACACACCTCACAATTTAAAAACACCAACTGATCGGTTTCCCACTGATCGTTGACAATATATAGAAAAACATTTTTTTTTTAGCACCGTCGCCGTTTGTGTTACTTCAATTCCATTGATGATCATCAGAAAAATGTAGTCGTAAGATCAAGGTGATATTTAAAAAATACATAATTTAAATGACGCGCAGTGAGTGAGTGTGTGTGTATGTGTGTGGGGTATAGCACACGAATTTATATTGAGTTGATTTGAATATCTAGAACTGATCCAAAATCCGAAATATAGGCGAGTTTTAAGAACTTTTCCTTAAACTGTTCCAAAGTGCCTGAATTACTAATTAATAACAAAAATAGTGAGTGATAAATTTTCTTTTGATTTACAACTAACATTGGTTTTGATTGATCTATACAAAAAATTAATTAACAAAAAAATGAGATACAAACCAAAACTTGATTGTTCTAAAGCGACATTTTTGGTTCTCAAAACACGTGTCACCAAGAAACTATGTTTAATGCGTAGCTCTAGGAAGAGGGATTAAAAATATCTTAAAAGCCCTGTCGAGGCAGGCAATGTCCAGCACCAGAAAGCATCGAACCGTGTTTTTGATAGCTTAAAACTTCATTTCCATCCAAATCCAGTTTTGGTAATCAATTATTATTTGTGTAGCCAAAAATTACATTTCTGAAGACCAGCCCCTCAAAAATTTATATCTTTATACCCCCCCTTTACGATTAAAATAATTAATTTATGTGCCAAAAAATAGCCATTTTGATTTAAATTGATGAAACTTAAATTCGACTGGTGATTGGTCTGGATCGGAAGTTGATGTACTTAACTCGAATATTTGTGGAAAATCAGTCCCACATAAAACCACATAATCACACATATGTAGATATATTTTTTGCAGTCCTCATATTCAAATGACTAAGAATTGTTACCTCTAAAGTCTAAAAGTAATAAATGTCAAGAATCAAGAATGTTCTAATAAAGCAATATACAAACTAAAACTAGGCTCATCAAAGAATAATTTATAACAATTAGGTAATAATTATGTAAAACTAAATTGATTTTTTTTTTACGCGAAAGACATTTTAAATGCAAATCCACAACCGATGGGTGTTTCTTTATGTTGTTTACAATCGTGTGCTTCTTACAAAAGTTTAGTCAGTTCGATTAAAATTTGCAATCATTTAATTTTTCACGGTCTAGTCAAGTGAGTAGTGTTGTGTAGGTTGTTTGTCTGCAGTAGATGACTATAAATGGTGATCGATGATAATTTTTGGCTTAATTCCGTTACCACTTCAATTTTCTATTTTTAGTTTAGTTTTTAATATAACAAACTAGGCAAAGTTCTTATAACGCACCATATTTTCGGTACGGAGTTTTGTAACGTCCCTGAAAAAATTTCAACACCCAGATATGCATCTTCGTCCGTTCGTAATTTAGATTCCGGTCAAATAGTTAAAGCTAGTACTCCTAGAGTAAAATCTCTATTGTTTTTGGAGAAAATCGGACAAGGTATAGGGGAGGGTGGAATATTGTGTGTACCTAATATATGGAATATAGAAAAATGAATATGACAAAAATTATAGATTGAAAAAAAAATGAAGATTAAGAAAAATGTTCCACTACCTACCGTTTATGGCGCTGCAATCAATTTTATATCTTTTCTAGGGTTTTTCAATCATTTACTCGAAATATATTCGGATTAGAGAAAAATTAGCATAATAAAAATTATAGAAAATAAGAAAATGAAGATTTCATTCATTGATCAAAAAGTTCCACGACCTATCGTTATGGCGCTGCAATCAATTTTATGTAATTCTTAGGGTTTTTAAACAAGGACAAAGTGGTAAAGAAATAAGTACTCATACGGATATATTATAATCGGCGTATTTACTGATTTTGTAACGAATTAATCGTAAAAAATCATTCGACAATAATAAATTCCAATTCTTGAATACAATTTGTTAAATCGCGAACAGTACATTTATTCATATTTATTATGTACGTTTTGGGAATTTGATTTAAATATACGAAAACAATGTTTACATTGTCATACAAGTACAAACTATTTAGGCGTAGGTGCATATAAATGCAGAATTAATTAAAAGAAACGGATTTTTATTATTTAATAGCGTTCGTTATAATGTAATAATAAATGTTATGCCTTACAATTATGTAAAAATTAAAAATATATATATAAAATATACACCGATTATATAATAAAACTTCAATTATAATAAATTTATGAATATTAATTACATTACAATAAGAAGATTTACACCAATTTTCGATATACTACGCCCATATAAAATGTGAGTGAGTTTTATATAAAAAAAAATTGAACAATTTTATTTGAGAAATGTTATCACATAAGTTTTTTTTAATAAATTTAATGATTCTCAAGGACGAACTACATCGAACGATATATGAGTCCACTAGAAAAAAATATTCCCTTTTCCAGACAGAGTTCTTTGCAATACTCACACAACACAACGAACCAGAGAGAGAGAGAGAGAAAGAAAATGTTTCGAAATTCCATTACATTATTAGCTTTTATGTAAAAACATGGAAAATCTTCGTGTGTATTAGGAGGTTCTGGATGCCCGTTAGAGTTCTGCCTCATTACATTATACATAAAAATGCTTACTAAGAGCATTACACTCCAGAAAAAGCACCCCAAATAATGAATGTTTATTACACACATAATGAACATTTTGAAGATGAAGGTATTCAAAATGATGATTATCACTGAAAATTAACCAAACAAATAACAATCAAGTAGCTAGAGAAATTAGAAATACAATAAGAGATTCAATTAATCTCTCGAGATGTAATTTACGTTAGGGCCCCGAACTGCTGTTAGGGAATGCCAATATAACCAATGTCTACTCAATAAAGTTGCTATTGTGTGAGTCCCTCAGTTAATTAACGGATTACAGACTTTCGGCAGTATCACATAGGATTGCAGGACTAAAAAAAAAATTCATGGAGAATCATCAAAGAAATTCTTCCTGAATAAAAATCGAATTGACCGCCAGTCCTTAGGAGTGACTATTGGAAACTCGCTCTTTAAAGCATTGCCTTTACTACAATTCTTAGGATCTATCGTAATTTGCTGCGAATATGCACGTTGATGGTTCACAGAGAAACTCATTTCTCTTTTGTTTCTGGAAAAAGCTAAAGTTCCCTTCTAGTAGGCTCATTATGAACGTTACGTATACAAATATAACAAAAATTTTACTACTTTGAATTAGACTACCGAAATTCGCTACAATTTTGCTATGCAATTTGTCCAATAAAAAAAAATCATGAATTCAGAATATTAATTAATTGATAAAAAAATGTTAAAATATTTAATAAAAAATTAATTGAACTACACACTTACTATCTATGCCATAAATACCGTATGGCAATGTGAAATCAATGATGAAAGCATAAAAATTTCTTGAGATAAATCAGTCAAATATTGTGGTGTTGCAATTAGGGTCGGTGCAAATACAGTTGCCAAATTATGTTCAGTCATTTTATTAACTGCGTGATGTGATGCAACTCTGAAATTAATTATGTATATTAATATGTAGCTCCACCGACACACCCACAATTATCACATAAAATGAGAAGACAGGAAGGTAGGATTACGAACCATCTAATTCTTTTGAAAAGTTTAATATAAATTTTGTAGTGATTAAAAATAATATGCGAAACAATACATGTAAACATTTGAGCAAGGAGGGAAAAACAAGTTTTAGGTTGCTAATGTCTGGTAGTGAGGGACTTTTCAGCCTCATTATGCCAGAATAAAATTTTTTGTTTTCTTAAATTCTATTTAAGTTTCATGCCTTACGATGACTTTTTTACTTACTTATTGAGATGTTCAATGATGTACTTCAAACAGTTTGAATGAGCCTGCGGTAATTGTTTTACAGCTTCACGCATCGCAATTACCTGTTCCCCAATCGATTTACATCCTAAAATGTGAATTATTATCACATCAGCATATTTATAGACGGTTATAGATAAAACACAAAAATTTTACTTGCGGATTTAAGGAATGCTCCATACGTTTGAAATGTAATCAATGGAACTGGAAGTAATCTTAAATATAATTTTAATGTTCCCGAAATTACATTAATATTGCTATAGGCCGCTTCGGACATGTCTGTTTTTTCGCCATCACGATCGAGTGCCAATTTTAGCGCATCAATTTCATCGGCAAATCCTGATACTCGGTAAATGCCTTCCTGAAGCATACCACGTGCCTCAACCTCTTCAACACATTGCCGAACGACAAATGGTATGCTACATTGATGTGCAGCAACTAATGTTGTTAGGTCGGCACCGAAAACACCACGAATACGTTTAAGGTCTGGAACACATTTGGATGGTACCAATTCGGAGCACTTATTGTGAGCAATAAAACCACAATCTGGTAAATAAATAAGTTGAATTAAGAACTAACCTACTATTTAGCGATATTTATGATCACCTTCACATTTTACACCTTGTGCTGTGAATCCCCATAGAAAGTTGGCGCAAAATTCACACCAATTTAATCCTTTGAATGTATGTACTTTAAAATTATGTGATTTCTCATAAATAATTGGTAAAATATCAATTTCCTCTTGGGCACTTGCCGGAATGGTTGGTGAAATTTTATTATTTTGTTGTACCGATTTAATATCTTCAGAATATTCCGATTTTAGTGATTTTCTTAGATCATTAGAGAAAGCCTTTAATTTTCGTCTATTTAATGTCATATACGGACTTTGCTGGTAACAATTTCTCGTTTGTGACATCATTTCCTGTATAATTGGAGCAGCATGTATTTGCATATAGAAATTAACTAAACCATCTGCAACAAGATCGTGAATTGTATCGAATCGCTTAAAATCCTCCTTAAGAAAGTGACCCCAGTTGGGTTTGTAATAAAGTTTGTAATGTTTAATTTTGTTTGCAAATCGAATTGTTAACGTGTAAAATGCTTGAGCACCGGGACTTTGTCGTACCAAATATGATCCGTCTTCCATGTTTTCCAAAACAGATTCCGATACTTTGTGATCCATGCTGCCATGGAATTCATAGCCGTAAAAATTTGGACAGTAAGGAATGTCGATTCGACGTAATACTGGTTTTGGTGTTGGGGCTTCCAATTGGATTTTGTAAACTAGATTTTTTTCGTTAACAAATTTGTTTTTCTATCTATATTAAAATAAACTTACGTTCTGGCTTCCAGACTTTGTGAATGGGAGAATTTGGTTCTAGCCAAGTTTGTGGCATAATTATGTGTAAAATTAATTACTATAATTAAATTTCTTTGCTTTGTGTGTACATTTTTTTTCTTTGACAAATTCCCACTTTCCTAGTTCGTAGTAATGAGCACTATTTGGGTACCTGATAAAACATAATCGGGATACTAAAGTACTCAATACTAACAACGAATAGTATTCAAGTTTCTAATTACGGATTTACGGATTACGGATAACAATTTTCAGCAATTTTTAATTATTACACTTCCGAAAATTAATTATTTTATTTTGACAACCAACGTTTTTCTCGCTCTAACATATTTATAATATCGATCGATGTATATTGCCTTCTCTAAATGTTCCGATGAGTTTATACTAAACTTCATATATAATTTAATAAAAAAAAATCCGAAAGGGAAAATTTGAACATTACACTCGTATTTTTTATTGGAAAGGAATCCGGCTTATTAATCCATAAATAATTATTAATCCATAAATAAAGAAATTGATTAAATAAATTTCAGAGCTATTTTCAAATCTCGGTCTTGGCTTAGTTTTGCAATCATATTGTTGAAGTACGTTCATTACACCAACTACCTCGAAACGTTATAATACATTTTTCAAGAATCGCACCAAGTTTTCGTTGCCAACATTTTTTTACATCAGCGTGTAGAATGTAGATCATGGGTGCATCACCTTTCTGTTTCCCTGGGCCACATTGGATAAAGATGAATTGTTTTGGGCCGCGCAAAATATAAAATATTTTATCTGTCCGATAAACTTACATTCTATAAATTTTTTTACCAATAAATAAATCTTAGCTGGAGTATTTCATTTCAGAATATAATTGATTTGTCTTTGTCTTCCAGTTTACTAAAACAACCATAATTTAAGAAATTCATAACGGTATAAAATACCGTAAGCAATGCATTTAATTTTTTTTCATTGATCTCTTAATATTTCTATACCATGATATATGCGCGCCATATACCAACTGTCATCATTTGACAAGTACACCAGCTTATACATCGATGTTATATCAATTCCAGCTCGTTGAACGTACCCTCGAACTGTCAAATCAGAAAATTGCGTTCGGCGGCTTTGGTCTGTAAATTTTTAATTCGTTTTGATTGTTATAAACAAAGTTTTTTGCTAAAATTATTACCATAAATTGCATTTAAAGTATTAATAGACACCAACAATCCTGGCACCGTAAGTTATTTCTAATTTTATATATATTGTTTATTTCTAACTGATATAAATATACATTTCGGCCATCTTGTAATTATTTTCATACGAAAAAATAAATTTTATTTCTTCGTTTTTTTTTTTTTTTTATTATCTCTATTTTTAATTGATATTATTAAGTGTTTCTTTCCAACCGTTTTGTTGTAGTCATTTAAAATTATTTTAGTTTTTTTTTCTGTATCAATTAGATAATATTTAGTATTTATGTTTTTTTGCAGCAAAATGATTAAGAAAAAACATTTTCGCGTTAAACATCAAAAGGTGAAACTTTTCCGGGCCAATGAGCCAATCCTAAGCGTTTTCATGTGGGGTATCAATCGAACGGTAAGTGAATATACATGTATTATAATTTAATCTGTTAATTAATATTGATACGAAATGCAAATGAGTATTTTTTTTCCACATATGTTTAATATTTATAAAAATGTGTCATTGTTTGTAATGAGTGTCGCCTGCAATGTACCTACACTGTCTTGTCTGTGGTGTACCACCTCTATTTTATATATGTATATATATTTAATAGTATTCTGTATATGCGTACATGCAAAAAATGACACCCGCACGCGATAGAGATTTATTTTTGTTGATATTGTTATCATTAATTATTAAAGACATTGGCCAAATAAAATTTATACATTATGTCATAAACTTAAAATAAATTGTTAGAATCACTGTTATCAGAAATAAGATATAATATCTTGACATGAACTTGCCACATAATATTGCAAATCATTTTATAAAATTTAAAAAAAAAGGTTATAAAAACACCTTCAAAAATCTCATTTTATTACACTGTTTGCTATAAACTTTTACTACATATCATTAACTTACATTTCGTGTGTAATATTTAAGAATAACAAAATTTACTTAGTTTGTTAATTTTACATACCCCCTCACCTGATTTATTATTCTAGCCGGGCTTTACAATCGGTTATAAATAATTTTCAACACCAACCGGCCACTGATATACACATTCCTCGACTTACATAACTTTGATGCTCTTAAACCCTTGATGATATAATTTATCTTTTTGCGTTCATTTCCCATAATTTTTGAATGGGGTTCAAGATTTTTTGATATCATAATGATTCTACACATTTAATTAATTAATTTTTGTATATATGATAAATTGCTGGACCCACAATAATGTACCAGAATCATTGTCTACAGGAAATGACTAATTACTGGATGCAAATTAAGTTAATAAACAAAATACCTTTAATTCAATATTTTATATTTAAAAGCAAGTCATGGTTTCATGCTTGAGGTCTGAGATTGATAGACGAGAGATAAAATTTTAAGAAATGTTACTTCCACTTAACTGAAATTTTTAAATTAAAAAATGACAATGATTAGACTAAGCAAAAAAAAAAAAAGAAAAAAAAGAGGGAGAGACAATCTTAAACTTTTGCATGTAGCTCTGACAGTTAAAAAGTATACTAAATGTAAACAGAAAAACATACAAAATGTGGTCACTCAGATAGAAACGATCGAATATTTTATGTGTTAATTTCTTCTTATTAGACATAAGGATAACCTTAAATCTTAGAAATATATTGAATTTATTTTTGTTTTCAGATTAATGAACTTAGCCATGTTAACATACCAGTCATGTTGTTACCCGATGATTTCCGAGCTTATTCAAAAATAAAAGTAGACAATCATCTATTTAATAAGTATGAATTTAAAAAAAAAAAAAAAATAGAAAGAAAAATTATTTTTACTTTTAGAGAAAATATGCCATCACACTTTAAAGTCAAAGAATACTGTCCGTTAGTGTTTAGAAATTTACGTGAACGTTTTGGCGTTGACGACGTTGATTACAGGGAATCATTAACACGTTCACAGCCAGTACAAATTGATTCATCTGGCAAAAGTGGCGCACAATTTTATCAAAGTTATGATAAATTTTTTATTTTAAAAAGTTTAACATCCGAAGAAATTGAACGAATGCATGCATTTCTTAAGCATTACCATCCGGTAAGTTTATTATCATCTGTGGTGTTATAATGATTGAATTTATTTATTTATTTTTGTTGTTACAGTATGTTGTTGAACGTCATGGTAATACATTACTACCACAGTATTTGGGCATGTACAGACTAACTGTAGATGGTGTGCAATATTATTTTGTGGTGATGAGAAATGTTTTTAGTTCACATTTAAATATTCATAGGTAGGCAATTTCTGTTAATTGTTTGGTTTTCATCTCTAAAAAAAATGTTTTTAATTTTTCAGAAAGTTCGATTTAAAAGGTAGTACCGTTGATCGGGAAGCATCAGACAAAGAATTGGAAAAACATTTGCCCACACTAAAAGACAATGATTTTATAAAACAGCGAATTCGAATTTGGATTGGTGAACCAGCCAAAGTAAAATTTATGGAAATGCTAAATGCTGACGTTAATGTAAAATTAAAAAATTAAATTTATCAATAAATATTTTGTATCTTAACAAATTTTGATGACAGTTTTTAGCAAAATTACATTTAATGGACTATTCACTATTGGTTGGTATACACGATAAAGTACGTGCTGAAGAGGAGGCTGTTCAAATGGAGAACGCATCACGGGACGGTGCTGGAAGAGAGACAAGTGAAAGCGAAGAATGTGATAGTGGTGAAAGGTAAAAAAAAAAAAAATTATGAAAACATTTTTATTAAAATAATTTTATATTAAATTTTAGGTGGACATATAACACACCACCCGATTCACCAAGATGCCTTGGTCAATACAATGAAATTGTGCAAGAAATTGATATTTATGCTATCCAAAGTATAGAAGGTGAGGATAGTAGTGAAATCTCATAAAATAATTAAATATTGTTTGGCGTTTTTTTTTTACAGAACGTCGCGAAATTTATTTTGTGGCCATTATTGACGTTTTAACACAGTACGGTGTAAAGAAACAGGTATTTAAACTAGATGTTTATTTATTCTTATTAAAATATTCATAAAATAAATAAATAATCCTTTTTATAATTGTAATATTTATTATAGGCAGCGAAAGCAGCCAAGACCGTAAAATATGGCAGTAATGTTGACGGAATATCAACATGTGATCCCGAACAGTATGCAAAGCGTTTCATTGAATTTATAGACAAAGCAATTGAGTAAAATTGTAAGTTTTTTTTATGTATATATTTTTTAAAATTATTTTTTATTTTTTATTTTAATTATATTTAAATATCAGCATCTTAAATCTTCCGCCTATAATTAAATTTTTTTATAATTATAATACAACTTTTTATCAAACATTCACACACACACACACCCTGTGACCATTTTAATCCATTTAAAGAGTAAAATTTCTTAAAAATGAACATCAATACATACTCCAGGTACGATAGGTCATTTTTGATAAAACAGTCATATTGTTGTAGTGTGTGTGTGTGTGTACAATTTATAATATTACACAATTTTTATAGCATTATCCGCGAAAAAAATGTATACTTTTTAAGAATACTATAGTTTTATATATAAACAAAACTAAATAACTTTTATATCAACCAATCTATTAATGCTGTTTCACACTAGCTACGTTTTAAATTCAATTTGAAAAATAACTAAACAAAAAACAAAAAAAAAAAAATCTTTTAAATATTTCTCTAAATTAAACAAAACGCAAATGATAAAATACACTTAAAATGCTATAAAATATTTTAGAGTTAAAATAATGTGAATTATTTTTGTTTAATTTTAATGTCTGGCACATCGATAACATTTTGATATCGAATATTTGTAATCTAATCCCAAAAAGAGTACAGTTTCGAATGTTAAATTCGAATTATCTTGTTTTGAATCATTAAAATCAAAATATTCGAGTACTTTTGCGCTGTCTGTCAAATATACAGAATGCAACCAAAAAATAGATGCTTAACAGGTTCGCGGACGTGAACTCATTTTCACATTTTCTCACGGTAACGCAATATGACGTGAATGCTATTAGCATTTAAATCTATAAGCCACAATATCGGCATTTAATTCTATATAGAATTTATTTTCTAGCCATTTATTTCTAATGTGTAATTTTCTGAGTACTTGGAAAAAACGTGTCTAATAAAAATTTGTTTATCACAATTAGTTAATGATAAATCATCTATCGTTTTATACAACTCGATAACATCTTTACTGTCCGCGAACGTGTTTTCTGTAGTCTTATTGATTTTAAGTCGAAATCAATGATTATTCTACTCTTTATCTTGGTGCTGTTGTACAGGCAGCATTTTAAAGAATTGACATGGACAAATAAACACATTTAGATATTCGGAGTGTTTTCGATTTACGTTTTCCTTATAATCAATTCAATCCAATGTGCTTGGCGCATATTTGGTTTTTTTTTTCTTCTTTTAAATAACCGCTCAGATGCCCACGTTGTGTTCAGTTGAATTTTTTTCTACAAAATATACATTTAAAAATAACTAACAAAACAAAAATATACAAAATTCGTAAAAATTGTATTTACCATTTTAATGGCTCATAAACGCTTCTGAATGTGTTAATTGTTTGTATGCATATACTATAGATTTAGGAGGTAAATATATCGAGGGCTTATATTCAAAACTGTCTATTTGCAATAGGGTGCATTTTTAAACAATAAACAATACCCAGGGGCTCAAGGTTTTCTCATTTTGATTGAATATTTTTATTTTAATCTTCTCCTCTCTTCCTGTTAGGGATAAACGTAAATTGGAAATTAAATTGGTAAACTTTTTTCGAAAATAAAATCAAAAAAAATAATCAATAATTAATTCATTTAGGGACGAGTTCAGTCGATTGATTTGCACATCAAATTTGTGTGTAAAACTCCTTGCAAAAATGGTGTCCTTGAAAATGTTGGGGCATTTTATGACATTTATTTTTCTTTGTGGGTTATTCCTTATAAATGTCGATTTCATTAAACTAGCTGATAATTAAAAAAAAAAGGTAAATATGTACAATGCTGCCAGAGACGTGTGGTCAAAAATCGTACATAAATTTATCAATTATCCGTCAAAACTCGATGTACCATCAGAAAAATGATAAAATGTGTCAGACACTAAATAAATATTAAAAATTTTATATAAAAAAAAAATAAAAATACTTAAAAATTACATTTAAAAATTAAACACGTAAACGTAGCTATTGATTTAAAAAATTTAAATAAAAAAAAAAAAAGTTCCTTGGTTTAACTATACGTATATTATTTGGTGTAAAAAATAAAAGAAAAAAAAAAGTTGTAGATATGCCGAACATTTTTTTTGTAATAGATTTCTCGTAAAATGATGTATTTTGGGGTATTAATTGATTGATTGAGTGTCCGGTTCGGCATTTTTATATGGGTGGCACAGAATTAACATGCTTTATGCTTAGATCTACATAAGAAGTTTTAGGATATGTTTTTAAGTCGTTCGACCACTTCTGTGATGTTTTGTCTCTAGTATACTGTATTTGTATTACATAAAAAAATTACTGATGTGTTAAAAACCAATTAGTAGTAAAATAAAGAAAAAAAAAAAAATAAAAATTATTTATGTTAAAAATGTTCGCATTTGATAACGTACTACTCTACTCTTAATAATGAGCCATATATGGAAATGTGCTTTGTCTTTTATTCATTTTAGAATATTTTTTTTTTTTTATTTTGCATTCGTTCATATTTGAATATTAATTATCTTTCCATACCTCTATTATGAAATTATGTAATTACATTAATTGAAAATTATTTTATTTTTTGTATATATCTCTATTATTTGTATAAAATTTATTTAAAAATTTAAATGAGCACAATTTTTGGTTAATAATATTATCGGTTATACATTATACATGTACAAGAATTAAAAAAAAAAAAACAAAAACAACAAACTAAATATTAACGTTAATAAATGTTTGCAAAATTATTTATTGATTTAGTTTAATTATAAATTTAGTCACTACTAATTTAGAGTACATAGAAAGATTATATATCCCAAAAGTAAATATAAATTTTATAACGAGAGCGAAAGCTTGCAAATCTCCAGCCAGAGGCACGGCGGGTACTTTCAGAATGCAGCCAAACTGACATTAACAGGGGACTGGATCAATAGGTAGCGAACGTCATTCTTTACCAGTTCAGAGCAAAGGCGAAGATATTCTAAGAGTTCGTTACCGGGCACGAACAATTCAAAGCGCATCTCCACACAGGTTGGGTATGGTGGAAGAAGCAACCTGTGTAGATGCTTCGAGAAATTGCCCGAAACGGCTAAACATATACTTTATGACCTAGCCCAGCCATGTTAGGAAGCCGCTTGGGTACTATCGTACAAAATCGTGTAAAAACAGAAAGGGGGGGGGATGTTTCGTTAATACTGTTTTTATCGAGTCCACTTACATAAGATCATTTGTAATGTAACATTTATCAATTTAACGACCTAACATCCTATAAGGCCTAATTTATTTCCTCTATTGTAAAATAAGCATTTTCTAAAATATTCTAAACTCTATCCACTTCAACCCAAGCATAGGAAAAATTACTAAAATGTCTAAGGAGAGACCTGGTCTTAATTTTTGTTTCCAACATGGCATTTGCAATCTCCAAAATTGTTTATTAATATTGGGCCTCATCACAGATGTTAAACATACATTTAACTTCTTTACTCTAAGTACCCAGATACTTACCCAGATTTATTATGGTCCGTATTTGATTATTAACCGATCAATTTTCAATGAAGGACTTTGTTTTAGAGGAAAGCTCACGAAAAAATGTATTGAATAGTTAAATAGTAGAATAGGACAAATATCAAATATGGAAAATTGAATTACGCTGATCAAAAGAGATGTCAGTTCAATTGGTTGTTGACAGAAAAGTTCAAATTAAAGCTGTGGTAGTTAATAAACATTTATCTACAAACAGATTTGACCGCCTATGAACGATGAACGTGACCCCATAAGCAAAGTTTCTGTACGTCACGCTTAAGGAATACAAGCTGGGGAGTGAGTGGCGCCACGGTCAATTTACTGAATCTCACATTTTTTTTAGATGTTGATCAATCAGCTTTAATATGGCATCTTTCTTTCAAAAACTTATGAAACATTAGAATATTACCGAATCATTTCGGCCATATTCTTGTTCTACGGGCTGCCATCAGCTTATGCTGTAATCTGAAACAAAGAAAAATTTCAGTTAGATCAAGTGTCCATACATTATTATTCATTTTTTTCTCGTAATTTTAATCAGCAATAACATTGAATCACAAAATCAATCATGCGAAAGATGGTGTTTGTTAGTGTTCATCAATTTATTTATTACAAAATAAAATTAAAAAAAAAAATTGATGCTTACCATTAGAATGGAGGCGGCCAACAGTGGTGATGGAGATAGAGATTTCTTTAAAAACTAAAATTACAACAGAAAAATCTTCTTAAAAAAACTTTTATTCAAAAATTATTTCACAGAAATAATTAAAAAAGAAAACTTTTCTTAGTAAGTGGTTGAAACAAGAAGCCGATAGTATTTTCTTGTTGTCCGATCGAAGACTGTCCCTGGAAGAAACAGAAATGCTAAAAGAATCCAGAAAAATGTATACAAAATTTGATCTTACTGTGATACAAATGTTTATTCGAATAGACCAAAGCCCATATCGTCATCTTCAGACTCCGTTTCTTCTTTCTCTGGTTCTTCTATAATAAAAAACAAAAAAATAAAAGTTTAGCGGGCTTTTCTAAGCGTTAAAATTAAACATTACAGTAATTATATGATCAGACTCTAGAATGAATCAAAAAAATTTCATGCGAAAGATGGTTAATAAAATGTGCTCATCATTTTAATGTTCAGAATGCCGGTAATTGATTACCAGCACTAACTTACTTTTTTCTTCCTTCTTTTCTTCGACAGCAGCAACCGGGGCTGCAGAAACAACAGCCGCACCACCAGTTGGCATTGTAGATAATTTTTCGCGTCCTTGTTTGATTAAATCCTCAATGCTTTTGCCTTTAAGTTCTTTGACAACCTGAGCCAGACGGGTTGAGTCAACTTCAATGCCAACTGAACTGAGAATTTTCTCAATATCACTGGCGGCTGGTGATTCTTTGCCTCCGAGGACAGCTAACAAGTATGCAGCAACGTAACGCATTCTGAAAATGAAGATAAAACAGAAATTAAATTAACCTTAAAAAACATTTATTATTTACACGAGTTTAGAAAACCTAATATAACTCAGAATAATTTATTATCACACACTTATATAATGTAACGGGATTCCGCTATGGGGCCCTTCAGATAATGTAGGTAGTGTCATCATAAAAAACGCGTGCATTTAATAAAAAGAAGCATCGACATAAATGTTAATCAACAATTATCTCGGTAATCCTTTTGAAATAAATGCAAACAAATGTATTTCTATTTTAAATGGATATTGTTGAATTCGTTGATTTTAAAATTTATAGAAAAATACTTACTCTTAGGACCCTTTTGGACACGAAACGTTTCAAGCACAAAAATAAATGTTGTTAAAGCCAAAAGATATTTGACAAGAAAGAAATATTGGAAAACGGAACAAATGACGTCAAAATGTTAAAGAGAGGATATTTTTCGTCGATCACGTGGTGTTTTGGGATAATAAAAGTAAAAACCTATTGCGGGTCAAAAAGAAAAGGTTTCCCACCTGTCACAAAAATGGCGTTAGTTTATTTTCCGCTGCTCGGTTATTACTGTCAAGTTTTTCTTGTTTTTTGTGAAATACTTGTATGTAAAGATAAGGTAAAGATTTTTTATTAGTAATATGCAAAATTGATACTTTTTGGATTCGTGGTTAAAAAATGGTCAAATTCAACAACGAATTTTTCGTGATGAATATGGGAACTTTTTGTCTCATGAAAACTCGATCAAAAAATGTTATAACGGTTATTTTTGTAAAAATTAGACATGAAAGTCTGTATAACTCGCAAAATAATATAGAAGGGCCATATATATAAATTAAAATAATTAGTATGTTAGAGCGAGACAAACATTTTGCTGCTATCAAAATAAAATAAATAAATAATTTTCAGTTTTATTTTAATTAAAAATTGTTAAAAATTGTTACCACAAATCTGTAATTAATCCGTATTTAGTAATTCAAATACTAATACTATACTGTTAGTATTGAGTAATTGGATTCGTTAATAGTCTGGATTGTTTTGTAAAGAAGGTAAAGATTTGTTACTTAGATCTATTAATTTTTTCAAATTATATCATAGACATAGATTCTGGAATTACAACAACATTAAATAAGAGGGTAGATTTGTGAATAACCAGGGCAGGTTTTAGTCCTTACGGGTTAGTTTAATTCTCAGTAGAAACTAGATTTATTATTATAGGTTATGTTCCGATTTAAATAATTTTCTTCTTCATCGTTTTGAATAAAGTCTAATTTAATCTTTTTAGAATCGATGTATACCATAAGGAGCATTGCAGTTTCTACATTCATCATTAAAAATACATTTACTAGAGCTGAATCATCAATCACAAAATTGAAACAGAGTAAAATTTTCGAAAAACTTCTCCATGCAAAGGTAACGTCAAAGCGTAAGCGTTATATCGATGGAGACACACCGAAATTGGTAAATGCTATGGCAATGAGCAGTCCTCAAAAACAAGGAAAAAATGCACCAAGACGTGTTAATGTTCTAAATAAACTATTTATGAAACATATTTCCGATTTATTAGCAACCGGCGAAATATCAGATGAAGTTTTGGGTCTTGGCCTCCAATTATCATATGTTAAAATGGCAGCAAACTTTCAGTGCGTCAATGTCTTTTGGTTTACCAAAGATGCTGACGAACATGATAACATCGAAGCAGTACTACGTAGAATTAGCGGTTGCCTGCGGCATGAACTGACTCAACTACGGTTAATGGGTGAGGTGCCAAAAATTAATTTTATTAAGGACAAGGAAAATTCAAAAATATCCGAAGTAGATGCGTTACTTGCTAAAGCCGATTTTGGTGATGATTATCAACCGTTAACTACTCCAGCGCAACGACTTAAAAATGATTTATTGTCCATACCATCAGTGTCAGAATCCAATGAAACTGAATCGTACCTGTCATTGCCGACAATGAGACATGATGTCTTAGGTCTTAATCAATTAGAAATAATGAACAGATTAAAACAAAATATGACGAAAACAAGACAAGCATGGGAACGGTATGAAGTTCCTCCCGAGAAAAGAGGCGATCCATTGTTGGCAGCAGAGATTATAAATGAAGAAGTAAATCAACATAATTTTGCCAAGTTCCTGGAGAAAAGAAAGTATTACAAAGATAAAGAAGAAAAGAATAATAGTCGGGAGTACGATGCAAGGCAGTATCATAACGATGAAGTTAAAGATTCTCTCGATGATAATGATTGCACTGCAAATGAAGATGAACATTTCAAAGGTACGAAAGATTTTTATAATTTGTAGATATTTTGTTTGATAATTAAAAGTAGAAAAACGGTCTCTCAATTTATTTCTATTTATGTAATGTTTGTCTTGGCATTGTTGATATCGATACCATAAGAATTATGATTATTTGTGACAAGACACTGGAACAATCCCTCGGCCGATTATGTTCGAAGTATAAATATTCCTGCACCGGTTGAAATTTCTAGAGTTTCTAGAGTTAGCCGATTTATTAGCTTTGGGGCAAGACGAATACTATTCTGTAGATTTTTGCGTTTAACGACCATTTCGATCAATGGTCTATTCTCTTAATCCAAAGAATTTGTGGAGTGTTAACTGATGGAGCCTCTAGACAAGAAAAAAAGATGGATGCTGTATGAAAGAGTAATAGGAATAATTTGTTAATAAAATGTAAACAAAGCTCGAAAAAGTGATTCCAATAAATGGGAGAAACTTAAAAATTCGTCTTTCGTTTTGCATGCATGAATTTCAGTTGTAGATCAACAAGAATCAACCATACAGTTTATACAGAATAGGTAAAGATCTACAAGAGTCATCAATAAAGACTACAGAGAACATTTCAGATAAAGATCTACAAGATGGATGAATATGGAAAAATTGATAGCGCCATTAGAACGGCTGTCCCCGAAAACCCTTAAATACCAATTTTCATGAAAATATCTCAATAAATAAGGATTTTCCAAAATCCAATTTCAAAACGGTACATGCAGCGCCATCTCTGGGTATAGTTACCTGCTACTATTATGAACTCCTGATCCGAGAATTTTTTATTTTTCGTATTAAACATTTTTTTTCGCCATTTTCGTGGGGCGTCGT
>JANSTT010019087.1:0-12218 GCA_026745375.1 Platyura marginata | reverse complement strand
ACAACACATTATTTGATGTGCGTATATATTAAGCAGATTGTATTTCTGCTAAAAAATACGCAAAATCGACATACTGACTTCAATCAAACCGTTTTTATAGCTGAAAAAATATGGCCTCGTCATTCAAGAAAAGTTTCAAGAAATCGTTCTAAGTATAGCTAGATGCTAGACACATTATTCAATTTTTATACATGTACACTGTACAGAGAAGACACTGAATATTTTACTTAAACTTATTGTAACCAACGTGTACCGATGACTACTGTCTTCTCTCGAGAAAAAGAAACGTTTTGGGCGTTGTGTTCGAATAGTACGCCTAGGCTTTGTTTTCGAAAAAAGATAGTAGTACAAAATAATGTTGAATTTGATATCTGCGATTAAAATAATAGAATTCTAACTTAACCTGATCTAAATTCATAATTTATTTTTGACCTCAATAAAAAATTGTGGAAAAGTTTGAATTTCATTTTCTTTAGCATACTGTTTTATCCATAATTAGCTCGGGGAATAGGTAGCTTACATAACGATTGTTCTTTGTATAAATCACGTGGACATTTAAACAATAATTTCAATTTTGAAGTTACATTTGTGAATTTGATTTCTATATATAGTTAATTGAATTCATTATGATTATATACTTATATGTATATGTACTTATATTTCTGTTTGTGTGTATTTCATTTTCGATAAAATCTCAGAAATGAAAAAAAAAAAATTAAAAACCCAAGATTTTTCCAGTACGTATTTGTATTGTATGTAGGCGTAATTTGGTAGTGTTGGGGGGTAAATTTCTTTTATTAAAGTATATAAGAGCAGTTTTAATAAAGACTTTAAACGGTTCAGTTCGAAAATATTAAATAATTTTTGCTCGCTAGTTTCGAAATTTTTTTTCTTATTAGTAACTTTTCCATGAATTAGCAAAACAGTTTATAGTCTTTGCCCTCCCTATAATATGAAATGACGCCACTGAATGCAGCATTTTTCGATAAAGAAACGTAATTATATTAAAATAACTAAATAATTTAAATGCTTTGCTAAGAGATATGCCAAATGAATGTCTCGATAAATAAAAGGAATTCGGTCCTATCAGTAATCCGGCCATCCCATTTTTATACTGAGGGTTAGAAAATAAACAAACTACTAAAATTTTAATTTTCTACTTACTCTCAAAATTCTAAATGGGCTATCTCTCAACAAACAAATGCCAGCGTCTGCCTGCTGTGATAAAATAGCCTGTAGTTCGCCATTTTCAACTGATTGTGAAATTTTACCATCGATCATATTTAAAGGTGCTGTTCTTCTGGGCACTAGTTTTGTAAAGACCCAAGACTGAAATTAAGATCAATGTTATTTTTTTTTCTTTATTTCACTTTAGACATTTTAAATAAAAACGATTAAATTTCAAATTTGCAATATGTATTTTTTACACGTTTCCAAGCTATTCTATAAAGCACTATGATAAGATAAATATACAGCAAAGCTTGTAATATCATTAAAATAAAATGGCCTCCTTGTTTGGGTGGTAAGGAAAGGTATATTATGTATTACACCTAAAAGCACTTAGTTAAGCATTACGTGTTCACTGGTGTAGAAGACATAGAACAATGATAAACATTTTCATGACTCTTTAATTGTTCTGCCGTGTTAAATGTGTGCCTATCATCTTTGACTTTCGCAACTACAATATTCTACCACCACATGACTAAAGATATAGAAAATCCGTAAAATCTTCATTTATCGCGTGATCATTTCAAACTGGTTCAATTGTGTAATTCCTTGATCTACGATCAAACAAGCAAGTCTATCAAATAGTAAGTGCTAAAAACACACTAGAACATAAGTGAAAATTTGAAAGATGTAAAGTTGATTGGTTGAACGGGAAAATCTAGCCTAATCCAGAAACGAAATACCAAATCAAAGGACAAGGCACTGGCAGCTTAAACAATATGATAATCATTTTGCTAATTTTCTAGAAATATTTTGCCCATGTAACAAATGTTAGGACGACTACACACTCTTAAGAGACTATTTTGCATGTTATATGGATTGTCCTTAATGGTAATGGATAACGGATATGGTAATTTAGTTAAATTTATTTCTATTAAAAAATATATATATTTTACCTTAAGTCTTGGTGGCTTAGAAGCTGTTGGTATATCTGGGCAAACAATTAAAATAGGCGGTTCTGTCCGTGGGCGTTGATTCATATCCAATTTAAAAATATATTGATGACGCTTGTAATGTATTATCTGTAAAGAATTTATTTAATATTTACTAATTATTTATTTTAGATTCTTAATGATAGAAACGCCATATTTTCGTATTTTTTTCGATTAGAAATTTTTTTTTCCATTAAAGTGACCAATGTCCCGTTAATTTAACTAATTGGTTTCTTGTGTTCTAAGCTAAAATGTTTTCCACTTCCATTTTCAAAATGCTGGTTGAGAAATATGTAACATATGTACATATGTTGGCCTTATTATCCTTACTTCGGCTCTGTTTTATGGAACAGAATTTATAAATATTATAATAAAAAAAAGCCATAAAAAAGCTTAAGCCAATTTTTGTTTATAAAAGCAATATCCATATAACACGCTTCCTAGAAATTAATTGCCATTAAAATATGTGTCGTTTCTTATATAATAATTAAACGATTTCAAGAGCAAAAAAAAACATCGTCATAGGAGAATTTATTTGCTCAATAAACTAACAATTTGCTTTTTAAGATATTGATAAAATTATGTAGAAGTAAACATCATTAATAATCATTAACATCAACAATAAATGGGTTTTCGATAAAAAAAATTCATTAACATCTACACCTACAGTCAAAATATATGTACAGTAGTGCAGTGAAAAACTTCAAGGAGATGGTATGAGAATTTCGTCACATACCATCTCCTTGAAGTTTTTCACTTGTCGTAAATATTTGAAGATATTTTTTGGTTTGGCGGCTATATTTTGAAGAGTCAGTCGCTATAAGTAAGTATTTTTGTAGCTCTACTATGTGCAGTGCAGAAATATACAAAAATGGACATATTACAAAAAAGAAAATTATTAAAAATAGAAATATAAGGTATGTAATATGGAAAAGCTACTTTCAAGATAAATAAAAAAAAGATGAAATTTTTGTCCACACTAAGAAAATAGTTTTTATTTTATAAATAATTTAACAACAAAAGAGAATAAGTGAATTGTTAAGAAATATTGATTCCACTTGATGTTATTTTACAGTGGAGTTGAATAGTTTAAGTTTTTTATTTGTTTTAATGGGGAAAACATTAATTTTATAATAATAAGTTATGGCTAATATGGATATAAAAGGGATTTTATCCAAGTTTTTACACATATACTATATTATGTATGTACTGTACACGTAAGAGACCGATTGGATAAATCTGGAAAGATTTCAAGTAGACGTATTATCAAGTAGGGAAATTATGTTGTGTGGGTCAAAGCAAAAAGTGCAATCGAAAATAAAATAAATCGCGAATACGAACGGAGAGTCGAGTCGTTGTGCACCGGAAAACCATTTTCAGAAATCATTTTGTGGTTCGAGTACAACAAAAAACGCGCGAAGTTCAACCAGTTGGATGACAATGAGAACTTCACCGCTGAACGATCAGCTCACAACAATCGTTCGGATTATAAGAGATCACAGGCATTTATAAAAAAAACTAAAAAAAAAAAATCAACAAAGATAGTGGGAAGAAAAAGAGGGACCTAGCGAGATATATAAGCGGATCGAGGTCCACAATCTCTGTAGCAGTGTCCAAGGACTTGGGCTACAACTCGATCGTCCTCAAAAGACGACAGCTTTTTCATAGATTCATCTTGCGAATAATATTTTCCGGATTTATCCAATCACAAAATTTCAAAACCTCTTTTCTAAACATTTTTTTCATCTGACTAACAATAAAAGAAATTGTATTTTAGCCATTCTATCAAGAAAAACATATTTTACATAAGTTTTGTTATTTTTCTTATTTTTTATTGATTTTCTTCGCCGGAAACTTTTTCTCAAAGGATTTCAATACAACAACGTTTTATTATTTTATGTGATATTTTAAAATACAGAAAGTTAATTTTATTCCAATCAATAGTACCTATATGATAGTTTTTATTTCAAATTCATTGCATCAAATTGTAATAGTAATTTATTGTAACTTAAAGCAGCTACTTTCAATGATATTAATAATTGTTTTTTCAAGTGTAAACCTAGACTCTGGCACCATTGTAAACTCTGATCATTTTAACTAATTTGCCAACATTTTGTGAGATTTTTGGTTTGATATAGTTGATGTTGAACACAAATCATTGACAAATAATATTTTTATTTGTACACAGATAAGTAGCAAACAAGGAATAGGTTAGATAGATGTTGTTAGTAAAATTAGCATTAGTCAAACAGGATATTCTGTAGTGGTTAGAGCGTTATAACTAAAACTACGTCAAAAATATGACTCGATGAAAATGTCTTTACAAAATAAAGTATTTCATAATTTCATTTTATTAAATATTATTTGAAATCATTTATTATTTATTATTCACAAAAAAGATTACGAATTTGAATACCATTTTGTTATCGATATATGTAATTGCTTGAACCATTTTATTGAATTGAATTAAATGAATGTGCTTTTCTCACCATAGAAATTATCTTTACCATATGTTGCAAATGTTATATACAGTGGTGTGCAATAAAATAAGTGTAAGGCATATTTTGTATAAAAAAGTCGAAATTCAGTAATTTCTCCTACTAGTTGGAATTGATATCTCAGAAATCTATGAATGCCATTATTCTTTATTTTTAAATGCTAATATTTTCTGAAAATATGGACTGGAAATAACGACAGTTGCAAAAGTTGGGAAGGGGTTTGCGTTGTGGAAAATAATAAGCGTGAAAATTCTATGAATTACCTCATTAAAACCAAAAATAAAAGAAATCTATTACATACTTCATAACTTTAAAAATTACATTCCAAAGTGAAACAAATAATTCACAAATTTAGTTTGTGGTTTTAATTAGGCATTTCATAGCATTTAATTTTCATGCTTATTATTTTGCACAACGCAAACCCTTCCAAACTTTTGCAACTGTCGTTATTTCCAGTCCATATTTTCAGAAAAAATTTGCATTTAAAAATAAAGAATAATGGCATTCATAGATTTCTGAGATATCAATTCCAACTAGTAGGAGAAATGACTGAATTTCGACTTTTTCAGACAAAATATGCCTTACACTTATTTCATTGCACACCACTGTATATATATATATATTTACACATTTAATTGGTGCGCCCAACGATGTGTCGTATATGTACATATGTAGTGTATGTAGCCTGTACGTATATTAGGCACTTATGTGAAATTATACTTTTATTGTAAAATCGATAAGATAGGTCATCATCAAACATCATTATTCTATTATGATTCGAGTAAGTAATTAAGGGAAACAGTATTTAAAAATGTGTGAATGTACATAGGTATAATTTGTTTAATTAATAAAATTAATGTTTACCTACCTATATTTTGGAGATAAATTACAATAATTATTATATTTTAATGGCAAATATGGTTTAAGAACTTTTTGATTTACGGTAATACGAGTATTTAAAGAAAATTCATAAAAATGTTTTTAATTATGGAAAATCTACGGCATTACTAATTACATCAAAAAATTAAAACTTAAATGATATTGTCGCTCGGTGTGGTTCAAACTTTGTCCATATGGTATGGGTGTAGACATTTTGATGAAATGGTTTCATTAAAAAATAAGTAGTTGCCCACTTGATTTTACATATATTTTATTATACAATTATTATTTTAAGTTGTAATTTAAGATTCAACAATTTGTTGTTGGTTTCGTCCAACAATCTGGATGAATCTCTATCGCAATCCAAATGGCATTAATTATTTTTAATTAGTAAGCGCTAAAGCTTAACGCTGTTATAATTAAAAACTCAAGAAGTTTGCTTTTATTTAAATATCTTTTCAGTTTACACTCATACATACGTTATTTATAACTTATAAGATTATGATGTATTTAAATCCATACGTACCTACATTATATCCTTTTGTACTTAGTGTAAGATTAATACGATATGCTCCTATATTAATATAAAACATTCATTAAGTATGAATGTATGATGTAAGTAAAGCTACTGTGAGATGGCATAGTTCTGTTTGCATTAAGAAATAGCTATTGAATAGTTATTAAAACTATCGGTCGTCTTGCGACGAGATTAATTATATTCATATCGAATAGCTATTTTTATCATTGATAATTATAGCTATCAAATACTATTTTTGGGACGTGTAGGCACATTGTACATATAAAAAAATTATTGAATAACTATTCCAACTACCCTTGATCGAATAGTGAATATAGTTGCGAGTACTAGAATTATAAAAATTGTTATAACTAGTATTGTCCTCATATAGCGGTATCAAACGCTATTTACAGACTTCAACCACAGTGTAAAAATAAAATAAATAAATAAATAAATAAAAAAATAAATATTTTTACACTGTGCTTCAACATATGATCTAAAGCTCGATATTTAGATATGGAAGTATATTCTCAGATTGTGCTGTTCTATCGCTTTAGAAAAAGATATTAATAACTTTTCGGACCCAGTACCTTGGTCGTTTGCACTAAAATTTATCACTATGCATTGTTTCCGGTTTTCCATTACGACACGATTAATCACAATCAATTACATATGTTTGCACTTCACTTTTCTTCCAAACCATTTTTATGATAGAAAACAATCAATTTTGTTTCCACAAAAAATAATAAATACCTAAACATAAACATAAACAAATAAAAATGAAATATCAAAAAATTACTAAATAGAAAACTAAGTATTCATAGTTTTCTTTTCCATCATCGACGTATCTTTGATCGAACAAATTTAAACTTGAAACAACGTTGATATTTCTATTCATAGCTGTTTCTATTCCATTTTTGGCCAACTATTCGACTATTTAATAGCTATTTGTTATCTTGCAACGTAAACCGTAATTTTTTATAAACTATTTATTCAAACTATAACGAAAAACTATCCCGTCATACAACGCCTTAAGGGTGAGTAATTATTATGTCATAAACATTCACTTTGATACATAAACGATTTTTAGTAACATTCTTTGTGAAATTTAACTATGTATAAAGAATTTGCACGAATCTAGATTGTTGTTTTGAATTCTTTAAAAAAAATTTCATTTATCATAAATATTATATTATAAACGATAAATAAACTTGCCCTGAACAAAGACCATACAATTTTATTATTTTATATCAATTTAAAAGGTCATCAGTACAACTATGATATATATACTCAGAATCAGAACTTAGATACTTTAATTACCATTTTATAGCCCCGTTATTATATATTAAAAAAAATCCAATCATTTTTAATCTTTATAATAGGCATTATCTAATTAATATATTGAAAAAGGAATAGCCATACAAAATGATATCCGTCAACCCCATCGGTTTTATTTTAGGAGCGTTAAAGTACTTTGCCCATTAAATTATTATTGCTTAATAAATAAATTGTTGTCATAACACATATAGCTTACAATCAAAGAATTGATCAGAAAATTACCACACCGTCACCGGTCGATAATTTTCTGTTAATTACAAATTATATTTTTCGATAATTTTATTTAAATAATGGGCGTAATGACCGCTGACTGAAATTGTTGCATTGTGAAATGAGCAAAAAATTATTTTCACAAATATTGAAGTGTGAATTACAGGAAATTTTATTTAAAATTGGTCTTTAGAATTTTCATTTCCATAAAAATTATATTATAAGAAATTTGTTTAAGAATACCAAAAAAAAACGCTAAAAATTATCAACATTTGATAATAAATGAATAAGAAAATCTTTTTTAACCCTAAAGCGCAAAACGGAGTCCGTTGTACTCTGCAGAGAAATAAAAAAACCTATAACTTTTATAGGAATAACTTTTTCAACCGGAGTTTTGAGTTTCTTAAGTTTTATAGGATAATAAGAAAAAAATTTATTCATTTTTTTCACAATAATTGTAAACTCACTCTTGCGTTTTTGTTATAAAAAAAATTTGCGCTTTAGAGTACACACCACATAAAAAATTTGGGGCATGAGAAAAAAAATTTGTTCTAAACCATTTATAAATTTTAGTATTTCATGCGGAATATATTTCTTTCTCCAGGTTCAAAATACTGGGCAACTACAGTATCGACCATCTGGGAGAAATCCATAAAAAAACAGCCAATAAGGTGTTGAGATTTATTCGCCGAACTTCCCGAGTAACAACAAATAGGATGTTTAGTGGTAACAAAACGCCATAATTCTCCTAATTGGCAGATCATCAGAGATAGGTCTCGCCAGTTTTACCTACCAATGATTCTCTAAGTAAATATATTTTAAAAATGTTGGAGGGGCACGTATATTTATAGAAACTTAATTAAATAATTAAATAGCTTTTTTGACAATATAATACATACAATATAAAATGTTAGGAAAATTACTCCGTAATAGAAAATTTGAATTATTGCCCAGCAATAATTTAATGTACATAAGTAAATTTTCAAAATAACATACTTATTGCAATCATCATCAGGTACATCATAGCATTATAGCTTTTTTATTTTTTAAAAATTTTTAATTTTTCAAGAAATGGTTTGTTTTAATATTCTATACTATATGTGAGGTTTTTTACTATAAATTTTATTTATTCTTTAAATTCTCAAAAAAAATTTAAAATCGTTACCTTTTTATCTTGTAAATTTTATTTTTTATTTCGTTATATTTTTTCGCTATCCTCGTCTTAACCAAAATTTGATGATTTTATGAGCATCAGAGATATTATTTAACGTTAAAAAACAATTTATGATATTATTATAGATTTGTTATAAAATATAAATAGTAAAAATAACTTTTTTAAAAAATAACACTTATTTTTCACACACCAGTATTTTTAGTTCTATTTTTTTTTTTTAATTCTTTGTCTAAATGATATCCTAATTGTATTAAACCACACCGTATCCGTCCACAGCGTTTTTCTAACTAAGTAAAAGCTAACAATTTAACATCCCGAATAATACAATTAGTTAAGTTCCATATATGTATGTATGTATGGATAGTAAACACATACATATATGTATGTACAATTGTACATATCTTTATTCATATATTGTGTGTAAGTATTGTAAAACGTAGGCGAGAAAAACTTCACGAAATAGACGGAAAATTGGAAAATCTATGAGTTTTATGTATATAGTAAGAGTAGTGTTCGTTACTTTTATAATTATTTATATCTATGATATATACAATATACATATGTATAACATACAATGCTTATGAAATAATATACATACATATCATTATCATTATCAACACCACCACCTATAAAGGGAAAATTATAATAACGTTTAATCGTTTATAATTGGGTTTGTTCAATTATTTTCTAATTAAAGCGTGAAAAATGTATTTAATGATGCAACATGGTAAATAATTTCAATAAAATTACTTGGAAAACTTTTCATATTTTTTAATTTTTTCAATCAATTTCCCAAATTTTATAATAATTTCCATATCATATACAGATACACACTGTTAAGAAAATGTTAACATGATTGTTAGGATTTATCAAAAAAAAAAAAAAAAAAATCGAACTCAGAGACTAGACATAATAAACGTGCCTCAACAATCATTAAGTTAAGTATTTTGTTTGCTGTACTTTGATATTGTTTTCATAACATAAGAAAGTACGTAATTGTTAAATTATTTTCAGATGGAATTTTCGTTTACCTAATAAACATATGGAAAATTCAAAAAGCCAAAACTAGAAATTTTAAATTTAATAATAACAATTACTTTGACTGCAAACTGCGTTACACGATTCTCTATACACATTTTTTTTGCCAGAACTTGGAATTTGAGGGAGAGTGATCTTATAAAATACAGGCTTTACAGACAATTTACATGTAACGAATGTTATTAGCCTTATTTTAATTTCACGTAAGTTTTTTTTTAAATCCGCTGCTATATCCTGCAGATAGATTTTGATGAGTTTCAATATAACCATTGAAAATCTTAGGAAAACCATTCGCCATAGTTTGTGTTTTGTCGTTAAATCTATGTATTTATTAAATTTTTTTTTAAGTTCTTTAAAATTAAATTCTTTATAAATGTTAAAGTAGTAATAATTTTACGATTTATGAGCAAATAATAATCTATTTTGGCGCCATGGTTTACTTTATAATTGTTTAATTTTAAATTGTAACAATTATATGTAATTAGTAGGTTTACCTGTATAGGTAAAAATAAACTTCATCTCATAACTATTATAATAGAAATACATATTTACAATTAGTTAATTGAATTTTATTCATTTCTCATTTTTTAATTAAATTTCCAAATGAATGGAAAATATGTCCTGGCATGAAAACTATCAATGAGGCAGCAATTATAATAACAAACAAAACAATTCCACAAAATAAACATAATTTCTTCAATTGTGGTGCAGCAATGTGTTTCATTGACTGAAGTGGATTTGTAAACCAATTAAATGATGTTTCAGGTCGTCTGAAAACGAGAAAGTTTTCTTATGAAAAAAAAAAGTAATCAAAAAGTATAAAATCCATTAATACAAAATATTTTATCAATTCCTATTTCTATGATTACATCTCCTCTAATTGAGTCACTATCTCTTTTTTTATTGTGGCGGCAATAAAGCAATTTCAATTGAAGCCTCATATAATACACAGAAACCATACGTTAATGATTTTTTCTTTTTGTATTGTACATTAGCAGAGTATGGTAAAATTGTTATACATAGTGAAAAATCATTAACCTTTGTTTAACCCCAAACTCCTTAATGTTGGGTAATCTTTATGGATATGCAATGAATGCATTACATATTGCTGATTCTATTAAAATATCTAAGCTTGTATTTGGTGAAGTGATTCCGATATCGGTTTCATTAAATTTGCGACCAAAATACAAGCTCTGGAGTTGAACATAATAAAAAATAGTTACAGTACTCCTATAATTTTTGCTGTGTTGTAATTGTTGCCTGGCTCTCGGTCGTCACTTACAATGTTGTTTTAGTTTAAATAGATTTACCTTATTACTTTTTTTTTAAGTGGATGGGAAGTCTGGTACTGCGGATCCTTGCTTTTAATGATCGAATTAATTGTTTTTTATAGTTTTAGCTTTTTAGTTTATTTATAGTTTTAATTTTATTATTTTTAACTTTGTTTAAAATGCGAACTTGACTTAACTTTTATTGCCTCACACAAGCGTTTTTAATATACGCGACTATCCGCTTGACGGTCGGATCAGAACTTGTCCTCCTTTATCGTTTAACTTCGATCTCGGTTGGAATTATTAAGCGGAAGAAGGGATATATTTAAATGATGGAAATTTTAAACGGAGGATTAATTTACTTTAACATTTTAAATAAAAAAGCGCAAAATTTAAAAATGAATTACAAATTGAATTTTAATAAAAATAATTTACAAGATAGAAAGGTAAGAAAAATGTGATGACCGAGGAGGTCGTTACAGTGTAAAAGAGTGTTTAACTGTTCATACTTAATTTTTGTACATAATATATACATATGTATGTATATATTTATATACATCATTATTTATTTAACTATTTTATATCTAAAACCTTTCAGGTATACATTTATTTTACATGAAGCTAATACAAATTAATTAGCAAAATTCGATGTCAATATTTTACAAGTTCGATCAACCTTTTTTTTCTCTTTGCTAAACATACCTTCTCTTATATCAAATAACAAAATAAACAAAATACAAAAAATACACATCAAACAAAATATAGAACTACACATTCTGACGAAATTGTTGTCAATAAAAATACTATGTACCTAACCTAAACCTTTAGTTTTATCAAGGTAAAAAGCAAATAATGTGTAATTGCTAAAGTACAGTTAAATAAAAACAATATTTTTTTTTATTATTTATCGTTACAGCGTGTATGATTTGTACTCGCATTAAGCTTATCGAAATTTTTCCCATCCCTTTATTGTTAATGTGTGTATTATTGATAGGTATTATGGACACATAAAATAAGTGTGCATGTATGTGAAAAAGCTTTATCGAAATTGATGTTTAATAGTGATGTGCAAAAAGTATTTATCCGATCTTAAATATCCGATACTTTGAAGTATTCGTATTCATCCGATACTCT
>JANSTT010019086.1:0-12226 GCA_026745375.1 Platyura marginata | reverse complement strand
TAACGTAGATTTACAATTGATTTTTGAATGAATGAATATTGGCCATATGTGAAATTTTATTTAAAATTTTTTTTTTTTCTTATAAAATATTTACGTAGGTCTTTGTTTAATTTAATGTTACAATGATACGAAATACGATAGTAGACGGTCTAAGTCTAGGTTCATCTCGTCTTTTAGTATTTAAAAAAAATTAAAAATTTTCCAAAAAAAAAAACAAAATAAAATCGTAAATAACGATAAGTCGGCGGGCACGGAAATTGTTCTTTTACACACCAGTTTTATAGAATCTGATTGTAAATCTGGGCCATATATATATATATATATATATATATGTATATGCAAATCAGCCGGTCCAAACACTCCCGTCACCCTCTTATTATTATGTATGTTATGTGTTACAAGTATAGATGTATGTACATACATATATACATAAATTATATATAGATCAATCTGACACCTACCCCCAAATATTATACAATATAATTTCATAACCAAAAAGGAAAATCAATAAAGCTTCCTGATGGCTCACATTACTAATCCACCAAAAATTTTCATATTTTTTACGAAGAAAATAAAATTTGAAAAAAAAATTTACAAAAAAAAAAAATTGCAAATGGAAATGGGAAATTTGCGCTATATATTGCTTTTGATCTCATCCGTTTCGTGTAAACAATTGTTTACATAAAAAGAAAAAGAAAAATAAAAAGAAAAGGAAAAAAAAAAAATGGAAAAAAAAAATCTGCACATATACATATCTACTTAGTTACCGATGAACCACATACTAAATATATATATATATATATATATGTATATATATAGGTTTTACATATATGCCTCAATGTATCTATGTATGTATGTGCATATGCAGATGTATTGCTATATTAAATGTTAAAGAGCCAATATTCAACAGGTCTTATTTATATTTTGTACCTACAACAAATTATTTTTAAGCATAATGTCGTACAAAAATACTATCGATAGATATATAATGGATAAAAAAGTATATACGCTACATACATACATACATATGTACTACACGGTCATATGCCGTGATGTTGTATATATATATATATATATATATATATTAAAAAAAAAAAAAAAAACACGAAATAACGGACGCGTCGCGACGTTCTCAGTACCTATCGAAAACCAACCAATCAACCAAACAAGAGCTAATGTCTATTTTGTGCTACACAACAGGAACTGTTGCTTATTTTTGTACCCGGGTGGCATACTCTTCTTAAAAGTGAGTATTATAACAACAACAACAACAACAACAACCTAGGCACAGGTTGGTATAAATTTAATTGATTCTTCCCGAACTTGCTGTTCGAAAACAAAATGCTGATAATTAGCAACAACAAGGTGAGGTGGAGGTTAATTACATTTTAGTTACGTTCGATATTGTATAGAATGATGTACATAATGTAAGGTAAGGCGCGGTACAATTTAAAATTAAATTTATTAAAGTTAAAAACAAGTCAAAAAAAAAAATAATTTCCTTTAACCTTCAAAAAAAAAAAAAAAAAAAAAAAAAAATTAAAAAATCATCCCATTGTGTTTTATTGGAAATAATTGCCGAAGCCATACGAAATAATGAAAAAAATAATAAAGGCATTTTTAACCCGAATAATATTCCCTTTCAAATTGTATAAGCGAAAAAATTCGGTTAATTATGGAAAATTTTGAGAAATTGAACATTTTCTTTAAGATTTCGTAATTTTTTTTCCATTTTTAAAGTTTACCGTTATTTTTTGTCAAACAGTGCGCCACGAATGTGGAATTATTGAACCGAAAATAAGAGAGGGGACATTCATCTTTAAATTAAACGTAAAAATGTGAATTTCCTAGCCTTTTTACGGAAATTATAAGCCAAAAACGTACTTTTTGATCCCTAAAAATTTAAAATCATTCCACTTATCACGGCGGACAATTTTGGACTCCGCCTCCCCCTCCGGTACAATTTTTTGCTTAAATCGATCGCAGGAACACGTCCTGAAAGTATATCCCTCAAATGCTGGGACACCCTGTAGAACTTGGTTGACGATTGAAAAAGATTTTCATTCTATCGGCCATATTGCCCAAAAATTCATATTGATAAAAAAGAGGAAATTTCCAAAAAAAAAAAAAAAATGGGATATCCAAACGTCCTTGATATTTAAGGATATTGAAAAAACATAAAGGAAAAAAAAAGAAATTCTTTTGAATTGGCCATTCCATTCCACTATTTTTCGCGCCGCTGGAAATCTCAAGAAAAACAATTCTTTTTCTCGGAACATTACCAATAAACAATTCCGAAAAACCATTTCCAACCAGCAACCAACATACAAAGATGAATGGAACGTCGTAAAATGCTACAAACAACGTATACGCGTACGTGCGGGGGTGTCACTATATAAATCCACCAAGCCACCCTTCCCCTTCCACCACAAACGCGTTTACAAAATCCGACCTTTTCGAAAGCTTTTCCTTTAATCATAATTTTGGAAATACACAAACCGCAGCAAAAATTAATTTTGTAACCGAAGTGGATCGGAAAAATTGGAAGATTGGAAGGGAGCCAGCACTATTTTTTAGCTTCCATAGGGTAATTTAAATAAAAGGAACGATCAGAAAAAGGCATTGTTGAGATGTAAAAATTGAATTTTCGTTTTATTATCGAAAATCGGTATTAATACCGGCGGACACCACCTTCGGTTTGTTTTTTAGACAAACAGAAATTTATCGAAGTTGTGGCGCAATTTATCTATCCTGTCAACAGAATGTTCAGGATCAAACTAATCTTTACAGGATAAGTCTATACTTATTATCATTTATAGTATCTGCTTAGGTTGGAAGGACGTTTTGGCTTTTTGGGCTGGATGTCAACTATGTGGACTATTTAAGATTTCTTAAGCAAATCGGCAGAAAGAGTTGGGGTATCTTCGTTGGTTAGAATATTTCGGTCCAAGTGAATTCAATTCATTATTGAAATATTAGCACACATTTTCCCTGAGAAATCTCCCTCGAGAGACCCTCGAGAGACCCTCGAGAGACCCTCGAGAGATAGATAGAATTTCAACAAAAAAAAAAAAAAAAAACAAAATTGGTTAACGCCTTTGATGTGGTTCCAACGTCTATTTATGGTCAACAGATCCTGAATGGTAGGATTTGGATGTTGGACCAGGAATTGTACAGAGGTGCTCTGTAAAATGAAAACCAAAGGCTTTAAATAAATTAAAAGAAATTAATTTTTCTTTATCATTATGCGGCACTTTCCTTAAATCTCTGTTGACATTTTTATTATCACTTAATGGGTTGGGTCTCTACAATAGAGCAAGCACCAGGGAACATTTAATTCATTTTTGTCCAGTCAATTACAAATTTTTTTGCACCGAACTTTTTTTGCCAAACAATGTATTTTTGATAAGTCATGATAAGTCAAAGTGTATATATACGCTCTACTCTACCGCCGTATGAGAGCCTAGCTACTTTGCGATCAAAAGGAAGCGGGTGTTAGTGGTTATTGTGGACCACGAACAGTCTTAGCCAAATTATAGCCAAATTAATAAAGAAAATATTATTCGAAATAGAGCTCTCTGATAAATCTAAACTAAATAATTGTCGGAAAGTGATTTTTTTTGGAAGAAATTGGAAGAAACTAGTCAAATTGCCCCCCACCTTACCAAGAAAAAATATGAAAAAAGCCTCCAAAATTAAGACTTAACATTTTTAGCAAAAAAAAACATGAAAATGATCACAATCCATTACTATTTGGTCTAAATTTCAAATAAAAATTTGATTAAAATCGGTTATTTATTATTACAAAAAAAAAAAAAAAAAAAAAAAAGAGAAATTCCATTGACAACAATGGAAGACATTTTGGATTTTAAAACAAAAAAAAATTTTTTTTTCTACTTAACACACCACTTTACTACTTTGGATTGTACACACACAGTGTCGTTGGATTATCACACATTTTTTAATATTCGGAATTCATAGAAAATGCACTAACCGCAAACACTCTGGATTTGTTTCAAATGCACCAAACGTACGGAAATTTTATATTTAAGTCAAAAAATATCGTCCATCGGCCATTTTAATGCACTGTTTCTGTAAATTAATTCTCTCCCAAACAGATTTCTGTTCTTTTTCTTTTGGATTTTTTTTTTTTTTTGTTAAATTTTACTTGCACATATCAACACACGAAACGACCGTACACGGATAACAAACAGGGAACGACCATTCGAGACGAGTAAATCAGGCCGTTTGGCGAATGGATGGAATGCATATCTCAAGTAAGGCGGGGAGAGAGAAAGAACAAGCGCCAGAGAGAGGGGGCGAATATGGATAATATATATTGAAAATGTACTAGATTTCTACGTATCTCTTGTTGTTTGACAGTTCACAATGGATTAGATTTTCCAATATTGGCGCTAATTTTGAAAACAGAATTATTACGAATGCAATTTTCTTTTGAATTAATTTTGCACATATTGTGACCGAATATTTAAATATCTTTTATTTTTTACTAATATTGATTTACTTTGGATAATTAACAGAAAATCCAAACGCAACAAAGCCGCAGTGGAAAATTACATCCTGTATTTCAAAGTCAAAGGAAGAAGATTTAAAGGAAAAAGACCGTAACCCTCCTGTAAAAGTTAAAAGTGTTTTTAATCGGGAACACCCTGTATAAAATACATATTGCCCACCATTTATATATAAGTATTGTATATAAGAGCTATATGTATATCAGCTATGGGACAATACATTCATCCCCCAATCCCTTTTCTCCAATTTGCTATAGATATAGATATAGATATAGATATAGATAGATATATAGAATATAGAAATTCAGGTAAGGCCGTCGGTGACTAATATCAAAATCAACAGCCTGTTGCTTCCACATCTACCCTTTTATAACATTTTCTGTGCATAAACATGAATAAACTATTGATTTGTCTAATCAAACTCCATAATTACTTCATGTAGGCCGTAGGCACATAAAATGAAAATCAAATGATAAAATAAATGACGAATTAGGACATTTCCAATTATTCCATTATTTGCGGTAATTTTATTATAGTAAAAAACAAAAGATTTTTTTTTTTTGGTTTTTCTGTTTTTATATTCACTCTCTCTCTCTCTCTAGATAGATAAGTGGGAGGGGGTGGGGTGTGGGGGGGGGGAGTACCGAACTCTCTTACAGTAGTAATATTAATATTATTTTTTGGATTACAATAATTAATTTGATTGTTTTCGGTGGTGTCCGCATTAATTCTTTTCTTCTTTTTTTTTCAAGTAAAACTCTATTCTTAGGTGTTAAGTAATGAAAAATATTTCACCCATTATTGTTGTGTAGGAGGGGGTAGATGCTATGACTAGCGATGAATTTTTTTTAAAAATTTTTTTTTGTTTTTAGTCAGCATTTGTTGTTGTAATGTATTCGCCATTTTTCCCTTTTAAATCAGTGAGTGCTGTATGAATACGAAAATGCAATCTTGATTCCAATGAATATCCAGTAAAGTTTTTTCTAGAAGAACAAAAAAGTTAAAAGTCCTTTGGAACCGGAATGGATAAACAAAAAAAAAAAAAAAAAAAAAAAAAAAAAAACTTACTTTGCATCCTCAAGGGCAGCAATTGCATTGTCCTTTTTCCCCTGATCGACAAATACCAGGGCCATTTCGACAATGGCGTATGGCACCAAATATGTATCTTCCCTGATGTCCTTTTGAAGTGATATGACAGTTTCCAGACATCTGAAAGAAACAAGGGAGAGGGCGGGGAAGGGTTGGGGGTAGTTTGTGGTTAACTAAGAAAAATTCCCACCACCATCACGTAGTAAAAACAAAACAACAAACTTTAATGCTTGCAGTGGACTCTTCATTTGGCGCAAACAAGCTCCCTTCAGCAGTAGAATCAATGCCCGATTGTCAACATCAAATTTGGACGGTTCCACTTTGGAATTGATGCCAGCCAGAGATTTTTCAATAATTTTATAAACACCATCGGCCAACGGAAAATGTTTACTAAGAATTTTAAATAAATTCCACAAATACATCAATTCGATGCAGGGCAGAATTAGAGATTTTTGTTGGGCAAAAAAACGTTCCGTCTTTTTTATCGCAAATTTTTCCATTGGCAACGATTTGCCAGCAATGCGCTGTTTGTATTTCGGTGCATCACTAGAAAATTTGGAAATTTTGTCATTTTTATCATCTGTGGGGCACCCAACCACACACAAAGAACAAATTTACCGCATTAATTTCTCAATCGTTTGTACTTCACTCGTAGACAATTGATCACGATCAATCATCATCATTATCACAGCCTTTTGATAAGTATAGATCGTACGGGACCATTTGCTATTTTCCACCAAATAGGTTGCGTACAGTGTTGCCTCTCGCCAATCTAATTTAATGCTGGTTCCATCCAAATTCCACCACAAAAAAAAAAAAATTAACCAAAAAAACAAAACAAAATTCTCCTCTCCACTTACCAATTGACCCACAATAATTCCCAAAAACATAAATGATGAAATTGTGGCCAGACATTTTGTGACTTCCATGATTTTTTGTACCAATATAAGGCCTCATCGAGATTTCCTTTCATAAATTCTAGGCGACCTTTGAAAAACAGGAACCATACACCATCCGGATACATCTGCGAATAAATCATCCTCAGAATATTGCGGAAGGGAAGCAACTTTAACTTTTGTTACCGTTAATTGTCCATTTAAGATTTCATCACAAAAATCCAAATCACCCTCCTGATGACTGAGAACATAGCAAACAATCAAATGATAACCTAGCAATGTCATTACACATAAAACTTGTCGTATACCAGTCATTCGATAGCCAGCTACCAGATCCTGTATTCCAATTTGCTACAAAAAAAAAAAAAAAAAAAAAAAAAAAAACAAAAAAAAAAAAAAAAAACCAAAAGATTTGTTCTTCTTACTTTATTCCCAGAAAATCCGATGAATTCCAACAGTTTTATTACTCTAGCCGGCAGCAGTGATATCATAAGATTAAATGTTCCCATTCCCATACAGACGCCACTCTCAAAATGTGATTTTGATTGATCCGTTTCCCAATTTCGTTGTTTCAAAATGTTGTTGCATTCTCTGCCGGAAGGGAGTACCAAAAAACCGAAAAACCGAAAAACAAAAACAAAAAAAATTTATTTCCCCTGTGAATCTCTTGTTGGGCTGGCCACCCCCCAACCCGGGTTTTTTTTTATTACTTGTAACTGTTAAAGCATGTCCGAATTTTGATGCCACCCTTAATCAGACTGGTCAACGTTTCGTCCTCGATGAATGTCAACATGGCCTTCAGTAGTAATGCCTCGGCCGAACATAGTTCGGCATGTGCCTCCAGTTCGGTATATTGATCGTAATTAGCCTAAAGTTACATTAAAAACTCTTGTCAGAATGAATGTGGTGTGGAATTAATTCGGTGGGGCCTCCCTAGCCCCTAGCCGACATAGCTCCCAGCTCCCCCCCTTAAAACGTACCCGTTTAAATGTCTTGCCAATACTTTCGGTTATTGTGTTCTTCTTGCGTTGACGATTGCACACGGCCAAACACAATTTTAACGCTTCGGACGCTTCGATGATGTGCTGCTGTTCGAACGTCAGCATTGCTTCCAAAAATGAGAACACACAATTGCCAACGGAGTGATACATGCTGGAGTGAGCCCTTTTTTGTTTTTTTTTTTGGAATAATAAAAATATAAATAATAAATATGGCATTTCCCCCCACTTTCCCCGACTTTCCCCGACTTTCTTACCATGGTTTCATTAAGCTTTTAGCCTCATAGAATTTATTGTTGAAAAAATAGTTAATCGCCAATTTAGCCTCGGCCAGTGCAGTGTCTAGGTCCATGGTACATGATGGCCTGTAAAAAGTGGATCAGAGATCAGAAATTAACACTACACGCACACACTTAACTATCGTGTCTTATCTTATCTTATCTTATTATTTTTTTCTTTATCTTTTGCTCATTGAGTTGTTGTTGTTGTTGTTGTTGTTGTTGTTGTACTTACATTGATAAGTCTGTATCGCATGCATCTTGAAACTGAAACAAAATAAGATAATTTTGGTATCAAAATCTCATAAATCAATTAATAATCGATGACCGAACACCTCCCCCCGCCCCCCCCCTCTATTTCTAATAAAACCGTGTGTGCGCTTTTTACCGATTTCAATTAGATTTTTTTTAATTAAATTAATTTAAGAGACAGAGACGACGCTTTCAATGCGATGCGACTAATTACCAATAATTGCGAATTAATTGAGTAATTAATTGACCGTAACCGTTTCTCTAATTGGAATTATGTAAATTTTTGAAATTGTAATGTGAAAATTGTACATGACACAATTTCCCAAGGAATATCACAATCGAAAGAATGTTTGGATGATTTTGTCTCGTCAAATGGACTGGGAGGAATGTGTATGTGTATGTGTGTGTGCTGTGTGTGTGTGTGTGTGTGTGTGTGTCCAGCCTTCTTTCCCACCTATTTTATCCACTGTCAATGTTAGACCAAAAATAAGGATCTTTTCATCCTTACTTGGAAGTGTGTGGTGATGTCGGAACAGCTGAATGTTGAAAAACCAAACCACGTTGGTGTCTGTAAACCACCACCACCCCCCCCTCTGAACAGTCATTGTTAGACTAAAAATTAGGGATTAAAATTAATGTTACAGAACTTAACAATTTACCTCATCGTCCTCATCAACATTAAAGTTCTGTGAATGTTGTTGTTGTTGTTGTTGTTGTTGTTGTTGTGGTTGTAATGCCATTTTCTTCTTATTAATTTAATTATTTTTTTTTTATTCTATTCGCTTCCAAACATTTATTGATTTAAAAATAGTGATTTGCTATTTAAAAAAAAAAAAAAAAAAATTAAAAAAAATTAAAAAAAAAATTAAAAACAAAAGAAAGAAGAAAAAAATGCTAAATGCTAGGCTGAATCTAGTCTAGTCTAGACTCATTCATTACATTTGTAACCAGTAAATTACACTTTCTTTAAGTGAGGATGTGTGTGCGGGGAGTAGGGGGGGCTACCGATAAACAAAAAATCCCAAATAGTCAATACACTGTCCACAAAAAAACTGATCTTCTTTTTTGTTTTTGTTTTTGTTTTTTTTTTTTTTTTCTTTATGGCGCTACTCTTAAACGAGGAACAACTTTCGTTGATGTCTATCGAAAAATCTGTCTGATTTATGTGATTTACTAAATACTACTGAACAGTGAACTGAACAGTGAACTGATGATCTGACTGGAGAGAGGAGGGAGTATACTTGTCAAAAATGATAACGCAACCGCACACCTATCCATTGTATATATTGCGATATGATAACTCCCGTAGTAGGTAACATTGGTGTGCAAATTGGCTGCGCTGGACGATAAAAATATTGACAATAATAAATGAGCGGGGGGCGATTTTTTTTTCGCATTCATCCATATTTATAATTCGTTGTGCAAAATTGTTCGGTATTTAGTGTAGCAGCAGCAAATAAAAAAAAAAAAAAAAATTTAAAAATATGGAATGAAAACGAACTATTCTTACCCTTTTATTTTGTATCTGGATCTTTTTTTCATGTGGAAAAATAAATACCAAAACATAAACTGAAAACAAAACTCAAATATGTCAATAAATAAAATCCCATATGGTACACATAAGTATTATGGCATGACATTTACTCCATATATACAGGCATTTAAAACATAGAGTGGTCATGAATCGATGTTTATCGTTTTAAAAAGAGGATTTTTCTAAGATGGCGGGATATTTTCAAGGATATAACTTTTTCAAATTTACTTTTCGTCTTAATTACAACATTTCATCACATATTTGAGATAATATTAAAATAATTAATAAAATTAATTTACACCGCTACTTTTCTATATTTAATTTTGGTACAATAAATTTTTCACCACAAATCTAGTACATTTTGTGCTGACGCTAATCATAATCGAAGTCGATACTCAAAAATATGAATTTTTTTTTTTTAGAAAATTCTGACAGTAATGTGGTGAATGGCGTCGTTCGTATGATTTCTAAATAAAATTTCAAGAAAAATTCGTGTAAATATTAAACCATTTTTGTCGGAATTATTTCTAATTACAATTAAGTTAATGTAGTTAAACAAATAGTTTGTGTTCGATTATTACGATTTTTTGTGTGTAAATGTTGTATTGAAAAAGTTGTGAGTATAAAAAAAAAATAATTTTTTTTCTTTTTTTTTTTTTTTTTTTTAAATCTTCCTATAATCTTCAATAATTGTCCTCTCATTTTCGATAAAATTCCATAAATCTGTAGATTTTCTTTTCAATTGACCGCCACATTCAACTCGACACGAGAATTTTTTTTTTTTGGCGGCATTGAACTTCGCTTTTTTCCTGTGCATATTAGATGTGTGGGGGTCGTCGATATTTCTTAACCCAAATTTGTTTTTTTTTTTTTTTTTTTTTTTTTTTTTTTTTTTTTTTTTTTTTTTTTTGGTGTTGTCTCCTATGCAAGAATGTTATAAGAATTTGTACCATTAGATTTTATCCCGTTACTATATTTATTTCTTTGTCTCGTACACCTCGTGTCCTAATGGACAATGGGGCGACATCTATTGTGATTGTGGACAATAATTACACTTAAAATATTGGTTCCCAGGTGTTTATCCTTCTTCGAATACTGCCACAGTTCTCTTTTATCTATTCATTCTCGACTGACGAGCCCATCGCCTTTTTTTTTTTTTTTTTTTTTTTACTATTGATTCCACTTCCTTGATCTCTTATAATTAGAATTTTCTAATTCTTCGGCTTTTTCTTTGGAAAAAAATTTAATTTACAACCAAAACGACCCTTTTTTCTTATTATTAGACGGATTTTTCGCAATGGATTTTCATGTGTACATATTCCGTGAACATTTTCATTGATCTCATTCTTGGAGCCACCTTTCCTCTGAATATAACCAAGAAGAAGAAGAAGAAGAAAAAAATTCCATTTCTCCAACCACTCAGCAACACAACATCCCCGCACCCATATCTAGTTTGTGTGTGTGTGTGTGTGTGTGTGTTTGGGAACATTTTAATCAACACAAAAGATACAACCACTGTCTGTTCCGTCTCTGTGGTGCTGTCATCTGTCGGCTAAACGGATGGTGAGTATTGGCGTGTGCGTGAGATTCGAAGGAGACCTCTCTCTCTCTCTCTCTTTCTCTCTCTCTCTCTTTCTCTCACTCTCTATCTCTGAAAACGTGTGCTGAACCAAACTCAGAATTGGATATGCAAGGAAAATTATTGTTTTTCCGCCAACGCTTTATAATAATAGCGTGATCGCGCTCTGCTATTCTAACGTTTTTTTTTTTTTTTTTTGTAACGCCATCCAATGCCATCGTATTTGGCTGGGTGTGTATGTGTGTGTGTGTATTTGGTTGCTCCCCTGTTTTCTAATATAAATATAAAATATCGACATTGGCGTCGGTCATCATCGTCGCTGTCGTTATCGTCGACGTCGTTGTCGTTGTCGTTGTCGTTGTTGGTGATGTAGCATGTTGTGTGCTGTTAGCTCAAACAGACTCTCTTCTATGAGTTCACGGGGGGTATTCCGTCCGATCCGATAGTTTTTCCGTCCAAATATTTCGTCTACATAAAAAAGAAGAAGAAAAAAAAATAGAAAAAAACCGACGACCATCGACGTCGTTGCCTTTGTCGTCATCATTATCATCAGCATCAGCATCATCATCATTATCATTATCATTATCATTATCATCATTATCATTATTATCATCCTCACAATCATCATTATTTTGAACTGCGCCTATTCACAATATTTTTGTGCTCTTTTCTGTCTGTATATTTTAATTGTCAAACGAAATGGGCGCGCGCACATCTTTTCCGTATTACTAAATCCAAATGGGTGTTCAGTGTTGTGTAGTTACCCACAGTTCAATCGTACAGAATTCGGAGTACATTATACTCCTTTGAATTATCCACATCAAAATCGGGGTATAAAATAAAAAAAAAAAAAAAAAAAAACACAAGTTCTCGATATACATACATGAAAGAAGAAATTTGGTGTAGTACACACAGGAATCACACAAAGTGACGACGACAGTGGAGTGTGGTATAAGGAAAAAAAAAAAAAAAAAAAAAAAAAAAAACAATAAAAGTAAAAAGACGTGGTGGGGCGTGTGGCCGCCAAAAAAAAAAAAAAAAAAAAAAAAAAAAAAAAAAAAAACCCAC